>LUCH01002767.1:27467-43624 GCA_013368495.1 Paragonimus heterotremus | reverse complement strand
CCACCCGAGGTGGTTGAAACGTTGTGTTATTCTCAATCCATATGTCAAGGGACGCCCAGATATTGTGTCCAATCGAATGCAGTTGGCCAATCAGATTACTCTGACCTTCAAGCGACAATGACGCATGCGGGCAGCGGCTGCCCGTGCTGTGGACTGGCAGCTTTCCGTAACTTATCGTAAACCGGCTGCTCTAAGAAAGCCTACGTACTACTGGTATTTTCCGTCGTTCTTGAATACAACAATTGACGTCGCTCTATCAAACCTGCATTATGTCAAATTCACTACCTGCCCTGGTTTTATTTTGGACCGATTCTACCGTGTCAATCTCGGTTGAAAAATGAACGTCATGAAAATCTATGTTCATCGATTACGTGAAACTGTTGCCAGTTTTCGACTGTGAGATCAAGCTGACTGAGGATCACAATTTGAAATTACTGAGATTGAGATTGGCGAACGAAGGCAGACAGAAGGTTGTTCGATGCCCTAAATCTAAAATCGAAACTTATGTTTTTGGATGCGCTATCTGATCTCGATAAGCATTGGGGATTACGGATGAATACTTACAGTTCACGGTTCAATTTTTCGTCGTTACGTCAAGCGGCAGGAGAAGAGTTGAACGGATTTATCTCTAAATTGCTTTGTTCAGTCCGTCAATGTGAGTACGGTAAGGTGCCGCAGAAGAAAATTGAGAGAGTTCTTCTGATACAACAGTTGATTTCTAGCGTCCGTGACTGAAGGATTCGAGAGACATTACTGGTCGAGAATTCAGTGAAACTTACATGGGAGAGAGCTTGCAATCTTGCAAGGGCCAAGGTTCAGGTCGATGATTAAAATAAATCGTTTTCTACGACATCCCAATCTGCGGCGATTTCTCGTGTGAAAGAAACTACGGGTTCCTGTTTGAGTTATTCGTAACATACAGCGTGCTACCGGTGCGGAAATCCAAACCACAAGGCTAATGACAACAAATACCCCGCAATCAACGCTACATGCGGGTCATGTAATAAACCTGGTCACTTTGCGCGAGCCTGTCGCTTCAAACCAGTTGCTGCTGTCACGGAAACGTTTGAATATGTCAAGCTGAAGGAATGTTCGGGAATTGAACATATTTTTCCAGTCCATGAGAAAAAAACACAACCTTCATCGGAAGCCTGTGAACCTCCTCTTCCAATCGCTGACCTACGTGCTGTGCTTTTTTAAGTTGGTGGTAGAACAACTTCGTTGTGCATGGAAATTGATTCGGTCTCACCAATTACAATTGTACCCCTGGATTTTCACACAAAGTACCTGGTGACCTTACCAATATCACCTTCTTCCTATAAGTTCGGAGGTTATTCTAACCATGTACCAACTAAAGAATTTGTTACGTTGTCCGTGTTTTTCAACAATACGTCCAAAAGCGAAGTAGCCGTTTACATTTCCTCTACGAATACCAAACCAATTTTGGGAAGGAACGCTATGGTCGCCCTAAGAACCGGTCCTTCCATTCACAAGATGATTATAGCAAACATTAACGTTTCAGATTTGAAGTTGATGTATTCCAAACTGTTTCTTGATGGAGTAGGAAGAATTCCAGCTGGTATGCACCAGATACGTTTGAAATCTAACGCTGTACCATTAACAATCGCGCAACCTCATCCTGTGCCGTTAGCCAAGCGTGAGTTGATTTCGGATGCATAGAATACAATGCTCCAACATGATCTGATTGAGAAAATTCAGTGCTCAGAATGGATCCACCCACTCATGGCGGTTCTCAAGAGGGACGGAAGAGTACGCGTTTGCACAGATTTACGTTCTCCGAACAGACACATTATTGTAGAAAAGTTTCCCTTGCCCACGGCAGATGAACTTATTGTTAAAATGTCGGTTGCAAAGTTCTTTTTTAAATTGGATATCATCCAAGCCTACTATCACATGCCATTTCTACCAGAATCACGACCCCTCACGGCATTTTTAACATACGATGGCCTATATCAGTACAAGGTCCTTCCTGTGGGTTTGAGTAATGCTCCTGCCGCATGGCAAAAGTTTCTGACACTCATTTTCTGATCTCACTGGATGTGTGGTATACATGGACGACATTTGTTTTCGGTAAATCCGCAGGTGAACATGATGTGGACTTACACGTCATTGTCAGTCGTTTAAATAAATTGAATCTTCGGTTGAATCTGACAGTGCCAATTTGCTGCAAAGAAAATCGAGTTCCTGAGCCATGTCACATCGAACGCAGGTGTGAACCCATGTACCAAAAACACATTTACAATTTCGGACTGTCCTCAACTACGAACAAGTGACGAGGTGAGGTGGGTCTCTGTAATTATTACCTCGAACATTTTTGTAATTTTGCCACGATCTCGGAACCACTACGTGGAACACTCAGGAAAAATACTAACTTCTTTTAGGGCAAAGAACAACAGGCTGCTTACCGGACTATTCACATTTTGGTTGCTTCGACAACGAACACGGCTATATTCGATGACAGCAGTCCTACGCTTATCTCCACTGATGCATCAAATGCTGGTTTAGGTGCTGTTCTTCCGCAGTTCCAAAATGGAATTGAAAGGGTGATGGCATACGCCTCACAAGCATTATCACCCACCAAAATGAATTACTCCGCAGGAGAGAAAGAAGCCCTAGCTTGTTTGTGAGCATGCGAAAAGTGGCAACTGTATTTATTTGGTCGTCGCTTTATATTACGAACTGATCACGCTCCCCTTACGTCGTTACTCTGTCGGAGAAATAAGGGTCAAAGACCCATTCGAATTAGCCGATAATACGCTCTACTACTCAATTACGACTTCCAAATGCAGCATGTTTCCGATGCCCATAATCAGGTAGCAGATGCGCCATCACGTTTACCTGTTGCCAATCAGGAGGAAACTGAAGACATCGATGACAACAATGATTTCCTGCTTGAACGACAGATGTACAGGGACGATCTTTTTAAAACGTATCCAAGAACTCAATCTTCCACGAAGATCGAGACGGACAAAATATCAAACGCCGAAATACAGAATGTCAGACGCGGAGGTGGTGTTATGTCCGATCGATGACACATGCGGGCAGCGGCTGCCCGTGCTGTGTGGACTGACAGCTTTTCGTAACGTATCGTAAACCGGCTGCTCTAATAAAGCCTACTTACTACGGGTATTTTCCATCGTTCTTGAATACAACACCAGAGTAATCGATCGAATGCAGCTCCAGATCTGTACAAACAGTTTTGCAGTTAGCGACAGATTATTGCAAGTCCATTCCGGCGTTAAGTGATCTGGATGTGATCCAGGAGGGACACCACTCCATGAGAAGGACGTATTTGCCAACTAACGTCATAGTATGATTGAGGACAGACTAGTCACTATCATCCGCTTTACACTGCTACGGTTGATCGAGACAATGAAAGTGGTCAACCAAATATGAAAATGTGACAACCAAGTATGGGTAATGAACCGACCAAACAATCCAGAATAGAAGCCATCTACTCGGGAGACACCATCTATCCACTTCATTTTATCAATATAGTCGGAGAGGTGTATGCTGGAGAATCAAAACTAACCCATTTCGGAGTAGATTCACAAGGAAAGCACTGTCTTTGTGCAACTGCGTACATGATTTAATCATCTCGTTCCTGTCAGACGTTCAACCAACACAGCCTGGTGCAGCAGTTTGACACGTCATTATTGCCCGCGAGGTATCTGGTGAAGCATAGAACTAACCACCAGTTGTTAGATCATACTGTTTGCCTTGCTGGTCTGTTTCATGAAAGTATCCCTCGGTGAGCGTGTACTTACGTTTGTCGATGTGAGAATGCTTGATGTTAGAATACAAGGTCCTACATCAACCCCAACATCCCATAACAAATATGCTTGTTTCAGGCAAAGATATCCATTCCCGGAGTAATTCACTCAAGCTGCAACATCCAGTGAGCCGTTTGGCTTGCAGAGAACGATTTTGGTGTCCGAGTATGCCGAATCTGGAACTACTCACTAGAGTCGGTCGACGCTACGGCATCCGTCGCTGAATTATGGCGCATACTTAACTAACGCATTTGAAAGTAGGCTTCGCATTCACGTGTATTAGAGAAAAGTAGATTTGTGAGGGAAGGATTACTTCACATCTGTTGCAGAAGAGGGATTTAATTGGGCGATAGTGCAACAGTACGTTTGCAATTAGATAATGGGAGATTTTTAACGTAAGGCGTTACGATCAGCTGATTAACCATCATTGAGCGTATGGCTTGTTTCACGTAGAAATGTGGTATTTTCGTTGTGTCCGAGTGAATGTATTGGATTACACGCTTCAGAACAGGCCATCTACTAATGCTGCCGATGACTTGCATAGAAATTAAGCCGTCTCGCTGGACAGACAGACGAACTTAAATGCGTTCAATGTGAAGCGATAACAGGATAAGCCCACCTAATGTAAATGTAACAACGAGAAAGTAAAACTATTGACCAACTTGCATCGACGATCACGATCGATGTTTATGATAGTCATAGGGGAACAGACATTCAGTAAACGACCGTTGTTTGGTCGTTCGACCGAATTAGTCCTCAATTCGTGTATGCGAAGGCCGATCGAACTTGGTCAGTCAAAAAGACCAAGGCCTTCAACAGTTACTTTGGTTAGTATCGTGCGGCAAGAGGAGCTGGAGCTACTTTCAACGATCAGAGTGGTCGGTGTAGTCTACAAAGTTTCATGGTCGGCTTTATACAGTTACAATGTTACGATCAGTGCGGCCGTAGGAAAGAAAATTCATTCGTAGAAATCGCAATGCCTCGTATCGTTTACAATGGTTAAACATACAACATGATTGCACAAAAACTTGAGACATGCTCGAACATCTGATTAAGAGGGTGTAAATGGGCTGTTATCCTGAAGAACATTTTGGAGTCGAGCCAATTTTAAAATTAACAGAAAAAAGAATAATCACGGTCATAAATAACAAGTTTGGTGATGAAAGATAGTTGTAACATAGGATGAAGCGAAGTGGGAAGTGTAGCACGGACAGCAGTATGGAATGCGTCGAGTTTCCAGAGGACACCGAGGAATAGAGTAGATAAACAGGTCAACAAATATCTTCCTTTATTTCGTCTTCCTCATCTTCAAACGCTTCACTGGCGGGAACGTATGTTGTCGAAACCTGCGCGGAGTCATTCTTTGATGGTGATCTGTTTTCGAATGAACTCGGGGATGCATTCGAATGAACTTCAGATTTTAGTTTCTCTGCCTTTGATTCACGAGAAGGCACAACCTTTATTTCTTTCATCAATCGAACGTACTACAAAAAGAAGGATATCGATGTATCCAAAAGCAAATTTTTGACACTACACTCTATACGCTTTGGAAGATACAGTAAACACAGGTATTTGTCTTTTAACAGCAGGAAACCGGTAAAAATGTTAGTCAGTTCACGGATGGTAGCGTAATGACTTCAGACAGAAATATGTAGAAACTGGTATCAAGTTTCATGTCAGTTCGCTCTTTCCAGCTTCTCGATTGGGGTCCAAAAAATGCAAGACAGAGATTCTGAAGGATGTGATTAGAAGCTGTAGTCGAAGTGTTGTGTGTGGTCGACTTTAGCTATTATTATTATTATTATTATTATTATTATTATTATTATTATTATTATTATTATTATTATTATTGTCACGAACGGCTCGAGACAAAATGACAGTTGAGACGCGCATCACGGCGCTCACCGAAAGGTCAAACAAGTGCACCAGATAGGACATATGCATGGACCGAGCAACAACCCTGGAACATGTCATAGGGTATCCAACACAGTCGTCGGTCAAGGCCGGAGCCAAGCTACTGAAGCCAGCTGCTGTGTTGATTTCATATATAATGCCTTATTGACAATACACTGAACAACTTTTGTCGTGCTTCATTGCTGAGTTTTCTACAATCAGTCGGGATAGCTTGAGGTAGTATTAATCAGCCTTACAACAATCATTATTGTTGGGAATGCGACAGCTGCGATTAATTGTGGGTGATGTTCAACTTGAAATAAACAAAATCTCCTACTACCTACCGGTGATTATTATCGCTATTCAAATTTCATTCCCAAAAAATATTTGAACGAAAACGACAAAGCATGTCAAAAACGTGTAAAAAGCTAACAAACCGCTCTGTGCCGGGAGAGTGCGGCGTAGTATACGACTAACTGACACCGTTGCTATCTGAAATAACCATCTGAATCTGTGTCACGTAGACTGAATAATTGGACTCACTGATATCCAATTGAACTCATCAGTACTTAGCCTTTCAGGTCGCCTGATGCGAGCTATCGAACGCAAAAATAGACAGTCAAGTACACTAAGACGGTTCACACCTTCTGCTTTAGGTGGTCAGATTTTGACAGTCAGGCCATGTATTAGGAATGCTAGCAAGTCGTCTGTCACATGATGCATTCTGCTGATGCGTAAGGTACGAGATAGAGAGATGATCACTTGGCGTCTATAAATGAGCCGTTCGCCGAAGTGCTGGACGTTGTAGGTAAAGTTCGTCTTTCGGGTTGACACCTTCGCGAATCACGGAGTGAGTGGTTGGGGTCTTTGGATGAGGTCGGCCAATCGAGCATAATGGCGTGAATGTTGTCGATGTCCGTGGAGTAGGCGCACGTGGTGATGCGAGGTAGCGACAGGCATGAGGAGACTATCTTACCGATGACGTGGATTACTTTAGCTCCGTTGGTTGTTTGTAAGAAGTATGCAATTCGGAGATGAGTGTTTGAATGTAAATGTGCTTATTTTCAAATTGAAATAATCCAAATCCTCAAACTTCTATTACAGATTTCACTCGTCACCATCATCGTAACAACCATGAGCCTGACAAAAAGGTACTGTGGCTCGGGTCGCCGCTCACCTCAACAGGGACGTGAGATATCTTAGAAGACAACGTTACTAAGAAGCTTGAAAATTGATAAAAGACTAAGCGGAAGAACTAGAAATGATATGGATGCAGTTAAGCCATTGACTGCGACACACCGCCATCTCGGATAGCGTCTCTAACCAGCGATTTGAGTGATCACGAGGACCCCATTCAGGCAGGCGACACCTACCCACTCTGCTCAATGGAGCAGTCAAGGTCTTCATATTTCGCGACCACGATGTTGCTTGACCACCACGCGCTTTTACTCAACTGTTGACGGTCTCAGTATATAATGTCCGGTACGGTAAACGATCAGGTGGCATACGGAGTACGTAATCCAACCATCGCAAGCTGTACAGCATGATTAGTTGACCAATTGGTCGCGCATCCCGAGCATTCTGGAATACGCGCCGGCGAACTGCCACATTGCTCACGCGATCAGTCCACTTAATATGGGCCAACTGGCGGAAACAACGATGGTCAAACACCGCAAGCTTGTTGACATCCCTCTTGTGAACAGGTCACGTTTCCGAACCACAGAGCAAAAGAGAACGTACACAAGCATTATATACTCTTCCTTTTAGCGACAACCGGACTCCCTTCAGACGCCACAGATGACGCAGTATGACAAAGGCAACTCGTGCCTTTGCTATCCTCGCTGATATCTCATCAGCAATATTACACGCCGACGAGATAGTGCTACCCAAGTATGTGAAGCTGTCTACAGTCTGAAGCGGATTACCTGCAATGAAGAAAGTAGAGATGGAAATGCCCCAGTCTTGAAGCAGCACTTTGAAGGTGCGAAGTGTATCCTATACAAACCAGCTCGGACGCTCAACCTGTCCAGCATAGTCTGCATGTTTTTGGCAGAGGGTGGCTAAGTAAGACAATGTCGTCCGCGTACTCCAGGTAGGTCAATCTGGCGCCAGGAAGAAGCTCAACTCCAAGCCCACTGGATTCCCGAAGCGCACCCGCCAGAATATCGTCCATGACAAAATTGAACAGGAAGGGGGAAATCGGACACCCTTGACGAACACCACTAGAAGTGATGAACGTCCGAGACAGTTGTCCATAAACTCTCACTCTGCTTGCAGAGTGAGCATGCAGGGATCTTAACAGATTCACGTATTTTCCTGGTACTCCCTTGTGAAGGAGACAGCTACAGAGATCGTTACGAGCAACTGGGTCGAAAGCAGCCTTTAGGTCCAAAAATACCACGACTGTCGGCTGCCCATAAGAGGGCCGATGTTCCGATATCTGTGGCAGCGCACCAATATGATGAACGCACCCCCGACCGGATCCGAATCCTGCTTGTTCTTCGCGTATCTGACTTTCTCTGAGCTTAGTGAGCCGGCGTAGCATGAGGCCAGTGAGTAACGTGGACGCAACAGACACCAAACTGGTGTCTCTATGGTTGTCACATAGACTCCAGGCTCCCTTTTTGAAAACTGGAATGACTGTTGATAGGCATCAAGCACGAGGCGCCTCTTCAGTTTCCCAAATTGTCTGGATGAGTTTTGTGAGTACTGATATCAACCCCTCCCCACCATCCTTGAAAAGAGAAGGAGAGAGGAGATCTGATCCAGGAGCCTTATTACGCTTCAATATCTTGAGCTCTAGGACCACATCTGCTTCCGACGGAGGACCGTCTGGAATGCAATAACTGACCAATCGGGTCCCGTCGTCCACATGATCGGGTTGTGGCCAGCTGAACTGCTCTTCGAAATATTCAACCGACCTGTCAAGTCGGCGCGATTGACTGGTAATAAGTGAACCATCTTTTTCACATCTGGTTTCACTTACACGGACTCGACGGCCAGTACAACCACTGATCGGGGAAAAAAGCTTTCTGCTATTCCCAGATGAAAAGGCATTTTCCATCTTTCCCGATTGTTCGACCAAGTGTTGCTCACGGTCTTTGCGCAAACTTTGCTCAACTAGATCGGACCAACGGACGAGACATGGCAAGCAAAGTGGGATGGATGACCATATCGGAGACAGTTATTTCAACACTCACTGAAACATCTCAAAATGGTCAGAAAATACGGTCAAAGCCCACAGCGGATAGATTGCAGACAGCATACGCGACACGACGAACCACCACCCAACGACATCGGACCAACGGACGACGAATGGCAGGCGGAAACCCCCCGACAGGAGGCGTCAGTCACACAAACCAGGCAGATGTGCACACGACATGTGAGTGGAAACTGGGGGTGTGTTATGGACTGGAGTTCCGGTTAATAAGCGCAAGGGCGCGCGTGGCATGGCAATCAGTCAGTTGTGACTTCTGGTTCACGAAACAGTAACTGGCGTCATGGGTCATCAAGTCATTATGGTCCACGACGAAGAAACGATGATTTCTTCAGCTTCAGATTAATGAGCTTTTTGGGAAATTATTTTTGTTGACATCTGGAGCTACTACAGTTGCTGAATCGCAGTTTGGGCTTGAATGGAGTAAGTAAAGTGAAATTCCCGCGTGGACACTTGGGTGAGAATGATTAACGACATTTGGGACTCCATTCATGACAACAAAAATGTGTTACGAGAAGCACTCACTGCTGAGAAACCTGAGGAAGCTACGCTCAGAAAAGAATGCATTACTGGAATGAACCACTCGTGAGCGTACGTTGGCAGAAAATGTAACTAAACTGTCTTGGGAACGAGGAGGAAACAAGGAACAACCCCGGTCACACAGCCAGTATAACGAATTCAGAAGTCCAAGCAGACTGTGCATTTCGCATCTTCCGGTAAGTGTCTCCACTGTGGCTCCTCCACTTATCGAATGAACAAACCGGAATATCATGCAAAAAATGCGAAATACGGTGGCTGTCCTGAAACTGAACATTTCGCAAATGTTTGTTTTATGTAATCGGTTTATGCGCTAGCGGATGATTACGTTATTCCAGATGGGGTGCCACCTTTAATATCCCTGAATATGTTCGTTTACTTCATTCTGACGACCGCGCTTATTCTTCGATTTCAATATCTGTAAGGAAACCATGATATCCATTCCATGATGTTCAATTTGACCACTTCTTATCTTTCAATACTGGACTACCTCCTAACGTGGAGTTAAACATTCAAGTGTCTACCGTATTCTTGACAACCTAAAAACCAGACAGGTACCAACAGATATGAAAAGAGTGCTTTCTCCTAAACTTATCGGGGACAACTTCGAGCACATTTTAGTCGCTCTGCACATTTGGGAGAGTAACAGAAAGCCCTTGCTTAAGCACAATGATGTGGCTTCATTTAAAAACCTGGCATTCACTAGATATATCTTTTACTGCTGTGTCGGTGTTGCAAATAAACTTTCCCAAGTCATCAACTGATTACATTGGAAGAATTGTCACCACCACTCATCAGATTGGTTTAAAGACGGAAGCACAGTTATTTCCTGTCTCAGCCACGACCGATGTCTCTCGGCTGTGAGGCGCTTTACAACTACATTACAGAATCTATCTCCTGTCCTAACTGGGCATACCGCTTGGTTACGGTTTTAAAAAAGATACAGGTATTTGATTACGTACGGACATACGTACACCAAACAACCAAATAATTTTTAAAAATTTGTACCGTCCGGTGCGGATAAACTACTCGTTAAGCTTTCTCGGGGTAAAATGTTTATAGAAATTCGATACTAAAAGTGTTTTTCTCACACAATACTTGCATCGACTTTCCTTACGTCCGAAAGGTAGTTTGAATACGAAGTGCTACCAAGGTGCATATGTACAGCACGATCAACCTGGCGAGATTTACAACGCTCGCTTTGTCTAGAGATCGCGGTTGTGTCGATTAATCAGATGATAACTGTGTATTTTGAGCATTAAGAAGGGGCACGGAAATAAATCCCATGGTGACCTGAACTGCTCAATCGTTTGGATTTACGGTTAAACAACAGAAAGTATTCATTAGGACGGAAATGACTTCCTTGTTGTAAACCCTCCTAAGCGATACGCTGGTTCGTTCCCGATATAGTGGAGCGCTTGACAGAATTCGGATTCTCTTCCCGGCAATAATTAACAAGAAAATCTCGGTTCCGAAAAGTACCGCAACTGTCCCGCGATTTTGCTCCTAAGGCAAGCTAAAAGACGCGTACGGAAAAAAGAGTTTTGTTCCGCTCCAAAACGTGTGCGACAAAGATGAAGTACTTAGATGGGGTGCAGTGACCACCAGAACATTCCCAAATCATAAAAAGAGGACATTTACCGGGGGAAAAAAGTTATGGTCACTAATGAGCATAGCGGAATAAAAAGTCAGACAAGTAAAAACTGGCCAAGACCACCCTCTCGGTCGCTCTGAGCAGGTCCGCCAACTAAGACAAAGTCAATCGTTTTTTATTCTTTCTCACGGCGGAGACGCCTTGGGACGGCAACAGGGTGGACGCCCTAATATTCTCCCAGGCTCGTCATAGTCGACAGATGTCTACATAAATGTCACGCACATCGCGGCTATCGTTAACGTTCCTCAGTCATCCATATTACCTCAACTCAAACGATTTCTCGGACTATGTAACTACTACCTAAACCACCTTGTAAATTTTCTGTCCGTGGCAGAATTTGATGAGAAGTCCAAACAATGCTTCCGACGTTGGGCTTGGAGCAGTTTTACCAGAAAATTGACAGTGACGAAGAGGACTATTGCGCCTGTTTCGAGAAGGGTCTTCGATACAAAAAAAATATTTGGCAAGTAAAAAGAGACTCACTTTATGTTTATTCGTCGGAGAAATAGCGTCTGTTTCTTTGGGATACATTTTATACCAACAAAGTTGTACTAACTACCCGTTTGAACAACGGAAATGAGGGTCACAAGCCACTCAACACCAACCCTTGGTATGTCAGATTGCATACTAACGAATTTACCACAAAAACCGGTTGAACACAGGAAATCAAGTTGTCGATGCTCTTTTATGCTTACTGTCACCAGACCAAGAAAATCTGCGTGACGGTGACGAATCCGAGACCATAGCTGTTAATGATACTGCTCAGCCTCAAGAAATAACTTGAGAAAGACTGTGGTGCTCAACGCAAGCTAATAATGAACTCCGGGAACTGGCAGTGGAATCCGTAATATGGGATTCTATTACGCAGGAGAAGTGTTATACTTGAGGGTTAAACGTCTAGCACTTCTGAAGCTGAGGTGGAAGCTCCATCAAATGCGAGTATCGACTGACAGTAACGGCCGGGCGGCAAAAATTTTCTGCTCCAGTACACCAAGCCTCATAGCCACACAGTAAAACGAAACGTAAAGATGCTTCCTTGAACACTGCCAATTAAAACCCAACAACCAAATGGAAATCTATGAGCTGATCGTCAACTAATAAGTAGTACCTGTGCAACCACAAACGGGGGGCGATGAAATTGATAAGTGAGTGTAACTGACAGCAAAACAGTTGCATAAGAGTACACACGTATGAACGGATGATACTGCGCAAAAGAAAGTGCACAAACTTACATCCAAATCAAGAAGTCGAAAACAGGAGGCTTTTATGGCCACAGCAAAAGCCTCTGGATCACGTTCTTCATAAGCAGAAATAAGCTGTTTAACCGAACGATTCTCGTCGGTTTCTAGGAAGCACCATTTTCTGAACGAGGAAGAAATTACACTCTATTCATTCAATGTAACACAAGTAGGTGTAACTATGGCAACGCAGTGATTTTAGGCGGTAGTAGCGTTCCAAAAAAAAACCTACCAGTACATGTGAGTGATGTACAAGTCGAAATCATCAAAAAGATTGACTATCAGTGAAAAAATCGTTGATCGACAGCAAGAAAAGGTTTGTGAGTCAAACAAGGTGTTTGGAAGACCGGTCAAAAACAAGGGTGAGCAAACTTGAGTGCAAAATGGGAACTTAATTTTATCGTCAATGTATCGCCAGACAATCGACCAGCGAGACAAGAAATATCGAAACTTAGTAATAAGAATTCGCGGATGTTAGAACAGTAGGGTTCTATAGGGTTCACAAAACCCAGTCATAAGGAAAAGCCCGAGTTAGTCCAACTGTCGTGTTGCTGGTGATCTGGAAGTGGGAAACTTGAAAATGTTCATGAATAAAAAAAACAAATGCGAGGGTACCACGCCAAACGAAGAGTGCGGCATTTACTGTCTTTTAAAGCGATGAGTGAATGCTGTTTCTAGAAACGATTAAGGTAAATTACCTTCTCTGTGCACGGACGCCTATATTGAATATCAACATCCTGTAACAAACGCTAAGTACATTGGTGAAAGCAGTTTTGCCCACTTGAAATGTGAGCTCACGAGTCCAACGGATACATACTTAACAATGATATTTGAACAATCATTTTACGTACCATGTATACATTATGTATGGCGCAGTTCTCATTCAGCGGTCGCAAACGAATAACAATTACCAACAGGTTCGAGAAAAATGAGTGTCTAGATCTACAAAATAATAATGCGAACAGGAACCGGAACTAAGGCTTGGTCTGTTCCCAGCAACTACGCCTGGAATCCAGAGTTACTCATTCAGAACAGTTATGCTTAGGTTAGACATGACTCTCGATCTGCACATGATCGTTGCGGAATTCGAAGGCAAAATGAACAACATCCAACGGTGTCGGACGCTCTGACGGTTTAACTATGAAGCCTCAGGAATGTCAATGCCAGGTGGCAGTCCCGTGACTTATTAGAAAAACACCAAGCACGGAACCATTAACTGTGTTCGCAACGTCGGATCGACAAGCATTACTGAGTCTAAACACAAAGACGATTTGATCTGAATAGCATCTACTTAAACCTACGCTCATAGAAACGATGGCCGAGTGAACAAGAGCTTTAGTCAATAACACGAATATCGTGAACGTCGTTGAGCCTCAGGAACTGTCAGCAAATATACGAAAGGATGGAATAAAAAGTGGGATGAATGGAAGTTCGGCTAAAAAGGCACAGGAGAAGTACAGGGAGTTTCAGATGCGGTCGAATCGCGAACAAAGTGCCACTGCTTTATGAACACTACACTTTGATACAACAATTCAGAGTCCAGTAAAACCCAGTAAGTTAGGTCTTTCTAAAAGCATCATCTCTAATCTGGCCGTTTAGCTGGAACGGATGGGTGGAGGTTGGGCTGAAAATACAGAAAACAAATCAAAGACATCGCTCCAGTATGATCGATCAGGTACGAAAGCTTGATTTTTCTGAGGAGGAAATGCACAACAGCTACGCCGTTAACGTATGAGCTGCTAATCACGAGGTACGAGTTAAAAGTTCGCCTACTGGATGCTTTGCAACTATTTACAAAAAACGCTTGAAACGTAAACTAAATCAAATGAACACTGGTCTCATCGAGGAAAACTGAAAACAAAAGGTGCTTTTAACATCTTATCTGTATAAAACCAACATAACACTAATGAAAAACCCTATACGCTGTGCGAACACAAACAATCAAAGACAAAAATACGAACAGCTTAGCTGTCTCTGGATTGCTCGCATGTAAAACAACTTATCTAAGTCAACTGACAAGAGGCTGTCAAAAACGGTGCAACATACGCCACAGCTTCGGAATAGACCTTCTCGGCGGCAACCTCATCTCCAAGATGAAGTTTGATGAGAATGAGGACGACAACAGCTCGTGCGCATAATTTGGGCACCGCAGAACTGTCAGAAAATCCGCCAATAGTGGCCGCAGTAGAATCTGGATTTCCCAGTTGAACACAGTCTACATAAGAACGGAGCGCTTTTTCTGCCTTTTCAAAACGATGAAGGCGTACCCAGACACGGGCAGCACTGTTGAAATGATCGGAAGCTTCGTGATATTTGTCTTCCACCTGAAAAGTTGCGAGGAATAGACAAAATGACAGGCAGTCGCAGAATACTGACCGTTGTGCTCTAATTACATTTAAGACAAAGTGAGGTAATTCATGGCAAAAGATCGAGACGAACGAGGGCAAACCGGAATACTAGACTGTATATGGCCAAAGATGTCAGCTGAATTAACAACTGTCAACAGAGCGATCGGATGACATTTTTGCAGACGTTCGCTAACGTGGTTGTTACGCACGAAAATGCTAACGGGTGAAGCTTCTTAAACACCAAGTCAAAAGTACTGAATACCTGGAACGAACCGTCCTTCATAGCGTCGTCTTGGACGATATAACCACACAGACCACAAACCGCCTTCGGAGTGGAGGGCAACCCAGAGTGTATAACGAATCGAATCTAACAAAAGTCTGTTATGTCATTTGATACTAGGTTAACTCAGCCAATGACACCCGAGATACAAAAGATGTTGCTACAATTTCAGTCAAAGGTCATGGAAACCCTGTGGCTACAAACACGAGAAAAGTTCCCTGTTAATGCTGTTGTGAGTTGATAAGTTGCTGCTGGAGACCCAATCCTACGAAATACATAAAAGTATCGTCAGAACGGCTGGTGACAGAAGCACGCAAAAAGTAAGCTAGAGCAATTCGAACATTGTAGAGAAGAGCTTTCAACCAATGACACAGGTGGCCTTTTGCGGTAGCCTAGATCGTCATGAAACTCATCATTATCATCATCATGGACAGCAATACATCAATGGTTCACACTGATGCTTAACTGCCACACAACCGCGGAGAAGAAAAAGCAAACCCTGTATAGGAAGAGGGAAGAGAAAAAAGGGAAAGGAGAGGGGACCTAACCACAAAAAATAGCTATGTCTATATTCAAACATACAACATCAAGGCTCCTACATCTAGCAAACAAACAACCGAGCTGTAAGTGAAAGTATCTCAGCCCACACACAACCATGAATAATCATAACATGAAACCAACGAACCCCTTTGTACAAAACAGACAAAAAACAGCGACACAAAACAGAAGCACTCCGCAAATTTTTCCACTACATGTAAAGAAGCATGTATAACAACAAACGAATACAGAGACTAAAACGAACATCGATTCGGCTGATGATAATCAAATAGTTAAGAGCGAGAATCAAGCTAGGTTTAACACGGCGACTATTCACTCCGCACAGGCATTGACGAGCGACCATGATCGATAGGATGAAGGTAAAGTTCTCTATTGATTACACGCCGTAACAAATATAAAGGTAGAATCAAAGTTAAAATATGCCTCAATCGATTAAGCCGGGTTCAAACGAGCTAGTTTAATCATGAATTTCCTGTAGACTGAATATTTTCGATTGTTTCGTGTTGGTTAGTAGCGGAATTCTCAAGATAAAGTGCCGTTTCAATTCGATCGATTGCAATAACCACATCATCATCATCATCATCATAACAGCCATGAGCCTGACCAAAAGGTACTGTGGCTCGGGCCGCCGCTCACCC
>LUCH01002767.1:0-24017 GCA_013368495.1 Paragonimus heterotremus | reverse complement strand
TACACAAGCCCGACCACCTCGTCAAGGTAGCAGTATGGGTCGGGGCAATAACCACAAGAACAACTTTGGCAGAACGTGACTAGTGGGAATATCTCTTAGGCTCAGATACACCACCCACCGAAATCTTCACAATTCTTCGCGAGTATTGTGAGCAGTCTTTTTCTTCGATCAATGTTATGCTGAGCAATCCCCGACGCACTCCAACGTGTTCCGTTATCCAACGTGGCAATCCAGCTGGTTTGCTGCATTGAGCCGGCGTTTTATTGACTAAAGTTTCCATTCACTCAAGTAAAACTGTCATATGGAAGACCGTCGAGCGCACGGGCTTTCGCATCACATTATTCAACACGAAGAACTGCTTAAATAGGGTACGATTCAATTAATATAAAGTAAGCTTTTTCAAATTGCAGTACTGCCATCATCTGAGCAAACGAGAAGTTAGATACGAAAAGATACTAGAAGAGTAATCCTATCATCTAACGGTTATCCACAACCGATTGCGTGTCACTCTATAAGTTCGAACAACGTTCGACGTAGCTAAGAAAACATCCACTGTACATAGAAGTAACTGAAACCAGACAATAGCATTTTATGCACTGTCACCGGACTAGCATGGCCTCTTAAATGATGATATTCAGATTCATGAGTCAGTGGATCTGACTGGGGACCTCAAAGAACACTGTAGATTCAATTATCTAGGTCAAGCTGTTGAGGCAGAGGTTTAGGCTAATGTTTCTCAAATCAGCCCCCTTCTACGGCATAACCAAAGCAGAGGTAGTCGGAAGGACTGTTATTTTCAAGCACCTACCCACTCAGGTTCACTTCTTTTTACCCTTATCAACTTCAATATAATGTACTGTGGCTAAGACAACTAGCCCCGCATATCCCAACACGCTCCAAAATATACAGCAACACATTATCCTGACGAGTAAGACTGTGTGTGTGTGACTGGACGTACTGCGTCTGTGGAACGTCCGGGTACGACTTTAGCGCTGTCACTCAAGTACTCGCTTATGGGGGATACATCAGAGCAAGGGCATCTTGTAGTCAAAGTGAAGTGGGAATCGCGTCGAGCTCTGAAGTAGAGTAAATTCGGCTAGTGAACGGGCCCTCAGGTTAACGTAACCGATACCGAGTGCGTAGACGGCATTGGTTTGTTGTTACATACAGGCTGCTTGAGACAAATGATCACTTCATTTACGTTGGAAATGTCGCGTCATCAAGTTGTAACACTGACCATAAAATATCAGAGAAAAGACAAACTTCGTAAACCTTCGTCACCTTTAATGTCAGGGACATCCGGATAACGACTAAGGGTACGGTTTGCCACGCGTGTGTAGGTCAGAGACTAGATACATTCGCACAGAAGATGAATCAAGCTGCTGACATTTGAATGCCATTTTCTCCCCTAGTTACTTTGCATCAAATGGGTTGATTGTGTGAGCAACACCACGGTCAATCATCGTGTATTAGGGGTATACAGCCTGAAAAGAAGTCATACCTGACTAAAGCTTCCACATTCAGATACTTTTCATCCGGCTCCTGTTTCTCAATATTAGAAAAAATTGCAGTTTAGTGACTGATAACATATGTGGTAAAAATGCGATCTAACCAGATTGGTTCACGCACTTCGGAATGTTCAAAACACGAAGTATTGCACAGTGCGGTCGATGACAGTGGGATAAAAAGACAAAGCAGACGTGGTCACACCGGTGGTTGGCAATCAATAACGGGACTTCAACCATGAGGTTGTTAACCCCTTCAAATGGATTTCTATTGTTATCTTTCTATAGATGTCAAGCCAAATCAAGGATCTGCGTTTTACGTCCCCAAAAAGGTGGAACTGCAGCCACAAACACCATCACATAATTAGCAGTTATTAAAAAAAATACGGGTTTTAGTGAATGGAACAGAAGTAGAGTCGCAAGATCTTGAATTTAACGGTGTAAAGGCATAGCAACAAGAAAGTCAGCCCTGTAATACACTCTGTTGTTCAATAAACTCTAGAGAAATAGGTTTAGGAGTAAATAACGTTTTCGTTGGGTAAGGGGCGGCCGGGGAATTGTAGTCTTGGATGAGTGTATTGGAACACACGTGTCGATTTCGATACAGGATTAAATAATGATGGTTATATGTCTGAGGATGGCGGACGATTGCTATCACGAAGAATTGTGTCAACATGCTGTTTGAATGCCTTTAAACGCGATGCAGAAATAACATTGATTAAAAAATACGCACACCGTTCTGTTGCAGCGGGACAGAAATATAACGGGATTCTTCAACAGCTAAAGAGCTGCCTTTAAAATGCAAAAAACTAGTGGTAAAGTAGACAGACGCTGATATACCTTGAAATCACATAAAAGTGAGCCTCCTTAACGACATGAAAATTACTGACACAGAAAGACAAAAACATTGTGTGGCATGAAGAAATTCCTGAAAATACGAATGATACCAGACTGAATATGTAACTCTGCAAGCTCATTCACGAATTGCCAATAACGAGTACCATTAACGAGTCAAGATAAAACATATACACGATTTGAGGTATTTGATAACCCGTTCAAAACGGATGAACCGTACTACAACAGGGTTGAGTTACAAATGTCAGAAAAAGAAACCGCGTTCAACATTACGAGCAAATATGGAATACACGGGTTCTTAGATGATTACAATTCACCTAAGTAAACTGAAAATGGAAAATGTGATGCGACGGATTCCAAACTAAGTGACAGTTAGTTGTCACGTGGAGAGGACAAGTTTACAAAACACATGAACCGCGATGAAGTTACCGAATGGCTCTGTCCGACACCCTAACCTTACAAACGACATCATGCTAATCATTCTATTCGGACGAAAACGCCACAACGGTCCCAGAAACACAGACGGATGGTTTCACAACTTTTATTAAGCGAACACATCATGCATTAAGGTCAAGTTCAACAGCAACCTCATACGTCATACCCACATGTATGGCTCAACACTAAAGTATATCCTGGCAGGAAAGAATGACATAGAGGCGTTAGCATGACAGTCAAGTAAAACATAGGGAACCACCACGTAACCGGTAACTGACTCGCAGCGTACCAATCGATGGAGTCTAGGTGCAGTGTGCTCAGAGAGGATTCGGGAGATAACAATCAAGCAGATAGCTGCCAGTGCATGTAAACATACCAGATGGGTCAATGTGGACGGGTTCGAGTGGATACGTCGAAGCGCATCACAGCAGGATGTTAGCAACCTTCATTAACTCATTCATGGAAATGGATTCCATGCTATAGTGAAACCCAAAGTGACACGATGGCAGTGCCCACGACCTTGAACTTGACAAAATGGTAAGTTAAACGCAGTACATGGGAAATAAAATTTAGTATCGACAATATTAAAGATACAAGCACAACACTAAACAAGACTTTCGTAGGTGAAATCAGTGAGGCGCGAAAACTTTCAACAACCTGCCGCCGTTTCCCACACACGGGACTCGGACAGCAAATTAATGGGATGTCCTCCGGACTAAGAGGGTAATGATCTTCGACTAGCAAAACTGATTCAGAAGGTTGCAATAGATATCGCAGAAATCCTCCTTATCACAATCCGAACGATCATCCGTAGTTGAGATAAAATGATGACAACAGTATCGTCTTTCCGAAATGTTCCGTCAGACAGTGGTTAAACTATATGAGGCAACAAAGACCTGTATCTGAATCTGCACGACAAACTGTCATTGGACCCCGCAAAAATTTTAGTTAATTAACCCAATCGAGAGCAGAACACTGCCAATCAACTCCAGATCTGTAGTTACTGGCCTTGCCAGTGGGCTACACCATCATCATCATAGACAGTAATGCATCAGTGGTTTACACCGATGCCTAACCGCTACACAATCATGAAGAAAAAAGCGAACCCTGTGTAAGAGGAGAGAAGAACAAAGGAGAGGGCACAGAACCCAATTACCAAAAATAGCTAAGTCTATATTCAAAAATACAACATCAAGATGCCTACACCTTGCAAGCAAACAACCGAACTGGAAGTGAAAGTGAGACTTCATCAGGGAGACAACCTCCATACGATTTTCACTGCCCTGCATCATTGAGTGCACTCACTTCACAAACAACGACAACATTCACGCCCATGAGTTCGATTAGCCGCCATCTCAACTAACGCTTCCAACTACCGACTCTGTCAGTTGCACACTATCAAACCAAAATTTGAGAATCAATGGTTTCTTTGGTTCTTCATCACAGGTATTTAGCTTTCGCGTTAATGGTGTTCTTCCTTTCATAAAGCGACGACTGGATATCACTCAGCAAACAAGATTGGTTGCGGAAGTTTGTTAATCGTCCACGTAAATGTACACACCAAATGACTGATTCAGAGTGTGACGAGAAAATGACAGCGGATTCTGTTTATCGTTGCCTTCTCAATGCTGATGAAAGAAACAGTAGAACAGTCTAACAACATGAAGCTGTTTCATTAAAAGCAGTGTGCTAGTAGAACGAGGAGACGGTGAATAAGAATTAGCCACCAAGCTACTACAACCGCCGGATACTCGAGATAGCTACATTCGGTTCAAAAACGATGCAACATCAGAATCATTAGCGATATCGAAGAATCTTTGACAGTTAAGTGGGAAAAACATGTCACCCCGGTTGTTGTGCTTACCCAATATCTACCCGACGTCAAATTGGCAGCCATCATCAGATCACACAATCAACCACTTTGTAAGGCTGGAAGACTTTCTATGCAACATGGATGCACAGGACAAAACGCTTCATTCGTATTGAAGCAATTTCAAAAACAGCATGGAAAAGCGGAGAATGTTGTTAAAGTCATGTTTAAAGCGAACCTATATAAACCACATTTCTGAGGACAACATATGGCGAGTTCAACGCTTATCTCATGTTCGCAGAATGAGTAGTAGTATGTACGCTCACGTTAAGAAACCAAAGCAGACTGTCGTGGTTGTTTGGACGAGCGCAAGCACGTGGGATACATGATCGAAGTGCTCACCTGACAAGCATCAGCCGCGGATTCGTAAAATTCAGCCGCACGAATTGGAAGTGATTTCTCCAAGGCTCTGAAACGGGAACGTTATCGATTACTGACTGATAGTCGGGGATATAATCACATTCAAGCTGAACATTACTCACACTTAATCGCAGTCTTTGCATTCAGGTAGACATCCCAGCCGGCCGCTTTCGAAGAGAGGCACTAGACTCGAGTTTCATTCTTGCAAGAACTTACCAGTAATCTAAAATACCGTTTACCAGATTTAACGAGATCAGCGACTTCGGTCTGTCTGCGAAATATGAATCGCGAGGTTATTGACCAGAGTTAACGGGACAATTATTGTCTTCGAACGAGATGATCGAGCAGTTTGAGCATCACTCAAAAGCGAGAATGGTTGAGCGTTCAGATACGATCGTGTCTAATGTGGGGACAGTGGCGCAGTGGTCAACAAGACTGCCTCACGAAAGCCTAACAAAAAAGGTCGGAGTTCTAACGCAGTTCGTGGAAAGTGCATGTACTACCGGCGAGCTCTAACAAGAGCGAAACTTGAGTCCAGTGCTTCAAATCGAAATAGACCGGTTGGAAATTCTACATGAATGCGAAGGCTGCGATCAAATCTTGGTGATGTTCAACTGGAAATAAAATAATGTAAGAAACAAATAATTCGCCGAAAAACGAATTGGAAATAGAAGATAGTATTGTGACTAAACATAAAAATGTTCCCCATTAAAAAGTGAGACTGATCCACTGAAACGACGGAAAATCACAGATCAACTCACACTGAAGCCCCCAAGAAAGACTACTTGGAATGTGAAAGACTAACGAAGTTCGGTAGCCAGATAGAAAAACTGTTTGAAAAAAATATCGTCAGCATAACTGATAGATTCCGTAAATAAACGTTTCTGAATTGAGAAACCTCGGCCTGTCAGGAAATCGCTAGCATTCAGTCCAGGAGATCAGCAATAATTCGTAATTATGACGGGATATCTCACCGTCATCATCATTGTCAGTTTCGAGCTGTACCTTCGGATACAATGGTTCAGGTTTCCTTTAGTCTTGACAATAGTCCACGAAGTCGTTGAGTAACGAATAAGTACGAATGTGTGTCAAGGGAAAAAAGAAGGAAAATACACGGACAAAAGCAATCGAGTTTCACGAAGCAGAGAAAAAAGGTTTGTGGATACAGACAAGCCATTCACGGCAACACAATGCCATGTCAGAGTGTTTCGCGGTGTGAATGTTCGCGAACTCCCCAATCAACCTTTCTCAATGGAACGGTTAAGTGTTTCACATCCCCTGACAGCGCCATCGCTTGGCCACCTTACGGTTTATTCCAACCACTAAAGACTGTGCATTTTAACTCTCTCTCGGTTATCGGCGGCAAACTTACATATTTCCCAAACAACCGCTGACGAACTATCGTGTTATCTCCTGAATACAGGCAGAGTAAACGGTTATCGAATACCAATAGCCTGTAAGCACCCTTAGCACGAATTGGTTAAGTCTGTGACACATAGAGCAAAAACGGAGGCACACACACATTGTAAACTCTGCTTTTAATCGACAAATGGGCTATGTGTCTTCGTTATTCTCATGGACATATCATAATCAATACTACGAACTGACGCTACCCAGACAAATGAAACAGTCTCCAGCGGCCTACTATCAATAATAAAAACAGGATCAGTGACAACCCAGTCTTGTGACAACACTACACAGTCTGAAGTATGTATGTACCATACTGACAACCAATACCAGTTGACCGATTCAGCCTGGTCTGCATGTTCTCTGCAAAATAGCTAGTTGAAGAGATGTCGTCCGCGTGCCCAATACTAATCAATTTACTAACTGGGAGAAGCTCCATTGTGAGATCCACGGAACTTTTGGGTGTTCACTCCGGAATATCAACCCCCACAAAACTGAAAAGGATGCGAGAAATCGGACACCCGTCTAAGGTCATTAGATGCGGAGAACGCTCTAGATAGTTGCTCATAAATGCACACCTGCACTCAGAGCGGGTATACAACCATATCAATGAAGCGGTCTACTCTACAACTCCGCCGCGATGGAGACACCTACAAAATATGTAGAGCAACCGAGTTGAACAGCCCTCAATATAAAAAAATACCCCCACCATTGGCCGAGAAAATGAATACTGATACTCTAGTGTCTTTCGTAAAGTGAAAATTTGGTCGATACACTGACGACCAGTCCGGAACACTGCCTGTTGTGCTCTTACATGGTTATCTGTGTTTCAGAAGCCGCCGTATCATGATACCCGTTAGCGGCCTGGATGTAACAGTCAAGGTTACTACCTTTGTGGTTGTCAAACGATGTTATGACATCGTTTTTGGAAATACGAATGACTGTTAACAGACAACAGTCATGATACATCCCCTAAGTCTCCCACATGGAACAGAAAAGCATAGTCAGTTCAGACTAATCTTCCACCACCATCTTGAAAAAGTGCTGGGGGAACAAGACATAGTAGTAGGGTCTTGTCACGATGCAGTAAGTTAGGCTATAAAACCACTTCAGTCTTCGACGAAGGACAGTCTGTATGCAGGTACACCAGCGACTGCAGCACGCCACCATCTCAGATGGCGTTTCTAACCAGCGGTATGAGTAGTCACCAGGATCCTAGCTAGACAAGCGACACCTACCCATTTCGTTCAACGGAGTATTCAGGGTCTTCATATTTCGTGAATACGTGGTTGCTTGACCGCCACGCGGTTTTACTTAACTGCTGGTGGTCTCAGCATATAACGTCCAGTACGGCAAACGAGCAGATGATATAAGGAGTACGTGACCCAACCATCGCATGTTATGCAACGCGAATAGTTGACCAACTGATCGCGAATCTCGAGCGTTCCAGAATACATGCTAGCGATTGCCCGTGTTGCTCAGGCGATCACTCCACTCGATGTGGGCTAGTTGGCGGAGACAACGATGATCAAACACAGCAAGCCTGTTGAGATCTTCGTTGCGAACAGACCACGTTTCCAAACCATTGAGCGAAACACAACGTGGACAAGCATTATATACCTTTCCTTTCAGCAAAAACCGAACGTCTTTTCGACGCCACAGATGAGGCAAGTTAGCAAAAGTAACTCATGCCTTTGCTATCCTCACTGATATCTCATCAGTAATATTACAGGCTGAAGAGATGGTGCTACCCAAGTATGTGAAACTGTTCACAGTCTCAAGCGAATTACCTACAATAAGGAAAATAGGAGTGGAAATGCCCCAGTCTTGAAGCAACACTTTGCACTTTGAAGGTGCGAAGCGCTTTCTAAACAAACCAGTCTGATCACCGTAGGTTCAAAAAGGAGCTCAACACCGCACTCACTGGATTCCTCAAGCGCACCCTCCAGAATGTCGCTTGCGACAAAATTGTACAGGAAAGGAGAAGGGAACTCGCTACCTGATGAACGCCCGAAACAGTTGTATATAAACCCACCTTTTGCCTGCAGAGTGGGAATTCGGTGATCTCAACAGATTCATGCATTTCCCTGGAACTCGCCTGTAAAGAAGACAGCTCCAGATGACGTTACGTGCAACTGAACAGAAAGCAGCCTTTTTGGTCTGACAAGAGCACGACCATCAGCTGTCTGTAACAGTGCCGACGCTCCAAGATCCCTCACAAGGTAATAATGTGATCAGCACACCCTCGGCCGCATTGGAATCCTGCCTGTCCTTCACGTAACGACGTATCGATGTAGTATGAGACCAGTGAGTGACTTGGATGCAACGGACACTAGACTGATTCTTCTGTGGTTGTCACACAGACTTTATTACACACAGACATTATTATTACTTCGAGTCTCCTTTTTGAAAACAGGAGTTACCGTTGGTACGCACCAATCATGAGGTACTTCAGTCTCCCTAATCGTCTGGAGGAGTTTCGTCAGTTTTGACATCAACATCTCCCCACCATCCTTGGAAAGAGGAGGGAGGAGGTCTGGATCAAGAGCCTTATTACGCTTCAATAACTTAGGCTCCAGAACCACTTCTGCTTCCGACAGAGAGCCGTCTGGAACGCAATAACTGGCTATTCGGGTCCTGTCATCTACAGGGTCCGGTTGAGATCATCGGAAGTGTTCCTCAGAATGTTCAGCCCACCTGTCAAGTCGGCCCGATTGACTGGTAATAAGTGAACCATCTTTTTTACATATGGTCTCACGTACACCGCCTCGACAGCCAGTAAAACCACAGGTGATGGAAAACAGCCTTCTGTTATTCACAAATAATCTTTTTCAACCGGTCCGTGTGAAAACTCATAGTCAGTTTGCATCTAAGTTTTTGACGGTCGTTAGCGTATTAAGAGCCAGATGGAATCAAGCGACGCTAATTTATAAGGTTTACAGAGATAGAAATCCAGTTCTGTGGCAACTGCACAGCTCCTTCGCAACATAACTCTTCACAGCAATTGCTGCGATTTGTTCCCAATGTTCGTTAGATCTCCTCACCTGACTGGAACTTGACAATATGTTCACCAATGTTTGTTGTTAAACGCTCCTTACACTCTCCTTGCTCGACTCCCAGTTAATCATCTTGCGTTTACGAGTGTATGATGTCTGAACAAATGATAAGACAAAACGGGCAAGCACAACAGCATGATCCGAGTCCAGGTGGTTGCTTCAAAAGGCATGACAGTCTTCAACAAAGTGGTGTCGTCTGTAACTGTCACATGAACGAGTTGTGTCCAAGGGTGAGTAACACAGATAAGTCTCCATTTAACACAATGCTTCTTTTTGTGTTGAAATGCGATAGGCGAAATATAGACCATGAGATGCGCATAGCAGTAACAGTCTTATATCAGTGTCAGTGCGTTGAGCCCAGGCACCAAACATATCTCACAACGACTTCTCTTCTGGGGAATTACGACCAAGTCAAGCATTCTAATCGCCCGCTAGCATGAAAATTTCAATGTTTGGTCTGCTTCAGTAGGTCGCTGAGGGCGCTGTAAAACGCACCTTTGGAGTGTACGTCGGTATAATGAAGGTTCGTTTGATTTGCGTTGACAGGTTTTAATCGGCGTAGTGAGTCTGATAGCGCACAAGGTACTGTTCACTGCGATCCAACAGAGGAAACATTGCTGTGCTCTAAAATCCAGTGGGATTCCTACTCAAGCCTGGCCACGAGATTTGACTTCGGCGTCACCGCAGGCCTACACAAGGGAGCACTTGAATAAACAGTCACCTGTAGATGAGCTCAAGTGAGTAACGGCGCTAGAACAGTAAATTCGCATCTCCAACACACACCACATATCAATCTCCAAGTGTGTGAGTACCTGTCGGAGTAGGTTATTGACCAACTTATCGGAGTACGCACAGTGAAGGCGCCAATACTTACTAGTTATTTCGGCTTTCGAAAACAATTACCACCCGATGGCACAGGGGAGGCAAAAAAAAAAAGAGAAAAAACGACTGATACTTCCCGGTCCTTAATACCGCGGAAGAGGGTTGATCTTAAGGATCCCACCCTCAGCCTTTGACCTGCGAGAAACCAAGATACCGGGTTTCCTTGATGTACCTTACCCGGAGCCCATGATTCAAGAGTCTGACCCACGTGGTAGTGATAGGTTTGCCCAGCCCGAGGGCAGAATGAATACGACACTGACTTCTGATCCCGAGCACTGCTGCGGGCAGTTGATGTACTTTTGGACTACGCCAGAACTTCTTCAACAGTATGGGTTAGTACGCGGTGGTCACGGTCAATTGTTGGGCAATGGAAGTGCACTTCGTTTGGAAGTACCACTTCTAATCCTCCTCTTTGTGAGTCGACGGACAACAATGCCGTAAATTAATAGTTTTATGGTATGTTTATAGGGTTGTGCCTAACCACTTAAACATTCCTACGCGGTCAGTAGTGTGGCATACAATCTTAGGAGTGTAACTGCTTTGCGTCTGACTGCACTCACTTGGTCTGTCTGACATGGTTGTACTTGGAAAGACCGAAGCCCTAGTCGGCATAACCTTCCGGGTCGATACGGTGCACAGTTCTGACTACCACATCAAGAAATCAGAACAGGTTGGGAAGTTTCGGTAGAAAAAAAGTAAGTACAACAACAATTCCACTAAAATAAACTCAAAAAGGGCTCAAAACTGTCCGACGCAGTGAACAGTTCACCAATGTTTGGCAGGTGACAACAAAATTCAATATACCACAGTGATACTTATTCTGAGTATGAAACAAGCATACAATGACCGACTGTATCATGCACTCCTTGTCTATTGGTACAGAAATACTGGTGAAAATGTGATAGTCTAAGCATATCACATACTTTCGTTCGGTTTTCTATCTCGTTGCTTCATATTTTCATAACGTAAACATTAAAGAGTGTCACAAAATCATGCTTTGATTCTTGATGGAATAAACTCTACCATTTTGCCTGTAAGCGCTCAATCCCTTATCCATTCGGTTATTATATCCTGTATGGAATTGACTCGTTCGTTCTCTCCCACTCAGACCTCTGGCTTCATGAAGAAAACTAGGTTTAAACCATGGATGTTGTTGGACTGCTAGCGTGCGTTTAACGTAAGGAACACTACCAGAACGACGACACAAAAAACCGCGTAATACATCGGTAAGTTAAGTGAACTAAGCTGAGACACGCCTTTTTTCGAAAGGGACTGACAGAAAAGTCTACCAGAATGCAAATGTCGTGAGCAACTGTGAGTGACGTTCAGCTCATATCAACCAAATTTCTAACTACTCATCAGTAAGTTGAGATCGTCTAAGCGACACCGCAACGGTCAGTGTTCTACACTGTTTGCCAGTTGCAAAACCAAGCGACTTCTCGATAAGTTAGAAGAGAATAGGGGGAGATAAACATTAACGGGCTATGTAAACAAACCCCATGAAATACGTACTTAGCAGCCCGCTCATATACATAACCGGCACTATCAGGACTCCCTGCCTTACGCAAAAGATCCCCAGCTTTGGTAATGAGATCAGCCATTTGTTCATATTGTTGGAGATCTTTGTAAATTAAGGCCGCCGTTTCGTAATTTTTTGCGCAGTAAAAATATGAGCCGAGTTTGAAATGTAGTTCTGCAACCTTCAAGTAATTAACACAGTTTGCAAATTCGAAAATACTTTTTGATACAGTTCAGCTGAAGCATCCAGCCGTTTTGCATTTCGACATAATAAAGCAGCTTTTGTGTAATACTCAACGGCGCTATCATAATCTGGTGTACGTTTGAGAAAAGATGTTTTCAAGCTGTAAAATAAAAAACAACATATGAGAACGCCAGCATACCACTTTTCAGCCTTGCAAGTCAATTCAGCAGCGTCTTCCGGTAAAGAAGTCATTCCACAAAAATGCGATCAGCAGTTGATGTCGGCAAACGCAGGTTATTTCAAACAGTGCTGTTCATAACAAAAACACATCAGGAGATAAGCAGATTTATATGAAGAAGGAAACCCTAGCGTAAGGTGGCTTCACCGGCAGTTAGTAAAGACACAACCAGTGCAATCTAATGTAAAACCGTGACAACTCTTTTTAAACGAAGAGACTGCTTGTAGACCGACGTATTTTCAAACCTCTACCTCAAACGAACATCCAGGTGCTTTTACAATCAATATTAAAAACGGCAATACACCAGTGGTGTGGGCTGGGTTCAGTGAAACACGACCACCAAACCAACTATATCGTGGCCATTAAGCCGTGAACCTTAAGTTTCGCGAGTACGGTCCAGTGTTTAACAAAGATTTTCGGGCATACTTCAACTCACGGCGCAAACGCCTCTAACTTGTTAAACGAAATTTAAACGACTATGTAACCTATTCTGGTTTCGTCAACCGTGAGCACGGGCAGTTCAATCTTGGTCCCCTCAAAGAAGACCAGATCTAATGACTAGCTCTAATTTGCAGTCACGAAGCCATACTGATCTTTGTGCTAGGTTCCTGACTAAAAATCGATCAGAAACCAAACAGGAAGCTGAAACGTCGTGGACGAAAGCGACAGGTTGGTCAACCTCAAGGAAAATTCAGCCACCATCCAGCATCCCGGATGAGCACACCTATCAGTTCATACCGCTTACTGCTTCCAGCTGCAATCTCCTACGCGGCTCACCAAACTCCGCCCCGCCTACGCCGAAAAGTCTCTATCCCTCTGTTTTAATTGTAGCAAGTTTGTGGCGCATTTCTACAAATTATGTCCAATTCGGCAGCATTGGTATCAGCGGTGCCACACAGTCAGAAACAAGGACGTCTTCCGTTAACCACAAGCGACGGACAGGCGTACACTGGTCTCCAATTTCAAGAAGCAAGCCGGGTCTAGTTAATGTGATGGATCGAACACTGCTGGTCACTTTCCAAGTCGATGTTGCCGGGAGTTTGTGTCCGATCATATTAATCGTCGTTTGGCGTACCTTCAGCCAAACATGGACACCGGCAACGCGATTATCTATGAGAAGCTCTGGCGGTCCTTGGAAATGCGTACCAAGTAAACAGTGCCATCGTTTTTTCATATCTTCAAGGAACCCATGAGTTCCACTTTCCACTGATGAATGGTGTTTATTTGGTGGCAACGGGAGTATCCGGTCGACAACTTTTTGAAAACGTGAGACATCACTGGTTAGACAGAGTGGAATACGACAGAAGTGAAAGAGATTACCACAAGCTTCGAATACAGTGACTGCTTTTTATCAGTAATCAAGCCGGTTACGATGAATACAACGTAGATCGAAGAGCTTCGCAAACACGTCCATTTTCGGAAGCAAGTATGTAGCTGAAAGCTGCAGCGGTATTAGATAACCATCCTACGGTAATGTCGTTCGTTAGCTGGGCAGGCCAATGGGAGTTAGACAGCTCAATAATGCGCTCAACCAAGAGGTTTCCGATTTCTAACTTGATGAAACATTCATCCGGAATGGAATGCTATTGTGATTTCGTAGCCAGAGTGCACTTTGGTGCGGAGTTGGCGAACAGAGATGACAGACTAATGTGTTCAGCGACGTGACTACGCTATAAGAACGTTTTTACCGCATGCTAACCGGGTTGCATTCCATGCATATGATAAAGATCGCTCTAATAGAACCCCAACACACAAACTGGGCTAAAGGAAAAGTTTGAAATTCGAACAATCGCAAATTTTTCAAAGTTGAATTAAGTAGCAGCAACTGTGAGTATGACTTGCCATGCGAGTGGAAACCACAGTTACAGACACACGGTTGGCGACATTTAATCCGGATTAGCCTATCATAATGACCGAAGCCAAGGGACGCTTGCGTACAACACTCACCGCAAGCGCCCCGTGCTGCACCACACGCGGTTCCAATCACACTCCACGTGCCCGAAAGAATAAGATCAAAAGGCTCGTGAGTGAAGCCTTTGTGTTCGGCTGGTCAGTGTTGGCTAGCCAATTAGCAGGCTACCACGAAAATAAAACCTTTATCTCCCAGAAAACAAACAGCGGCTACAACAGTAAGCTCTAAGCTGGGAAGAGAAATACTAGAAGTATAAGGCTAATATTTCAACATGGGAGTACATATTACTGTACCTCAGGGATGAGGGAGAGAAACGAAAATTTGCAGTTGGACTGAAAAACACGAAACAGTCAACACGCATGCATTAACTAAGCTGAATAGGAAAGGTAGGGGGCTAGAAATCTCTGAAAAGGAGAGCGGGTGATATGCCAATCGACCACGATCGTTGGACTATACGAACCAAGAAGCAGACATAAGTGACAACCTACTTGAGCCTAATGTACTCGTCGACGGAGTACTGTACTATAAGTACGTTGATGACTTACCAACCTGAAACGGCTAGCGCATTCGAAGCTGCATCCATCGCAGCGCCAAATAGTCATATCACAACGACCTACAACACCCATAATTATTTTGCGTACAGAGTGCTTGAATTTACGGTCACATAACTGTTGTGTACTGAACACACGAGGTCCGCTCGGATCGGATGCGTTCATATGGTTCGGATCCAAGTCAAGTCATCACAGGATCTAAAACCGATATTACAGCGTCAAAGACTTACATAAAACACCGGAATCACAACTTCTGACAACCAGGAGTCTGCTTACCTGCTTTCACTTTCCTGTAAGGTCACTGCTTGAGACATTAGTCGTTGTCCATCCTATAAACTGGGCCCAAGCAACAAAGCTGACTAAACATCAACATGGCTTCAATCCCGTCCGAAACCACTCGCTGAAGTACCTCATGGTTCGGAACCATGTCCCACTACCGAATACCCAAAATGCGTCCTAGACATTGCAAGTAGAAATGGCTCACACGACGCATGTTCCGCTGATATAACGTTCAATTTCCACTACCGTACAGAAGTATAGACAGCATCATTGAGCGGTAGACACAGGGTGTAGTGGCCATCTTCAGGCAATGGTTCTCTCAGACACGTCCGAAAGTAGCGCTAGCCTCCCTCACACGAACGCATGGCCCATGGGCAGATCGGCTAACAAATTACTATCCAAGTAGCAGAAACCTGTGCAGCTATCCTAGGTGTCTTCAGTGATGCAGACTCCAAGTGTGGGCTGGAAGAATGTCGTACCTGCGTTGGTGTCCAATCCCCATTTGGATGCCACAGTCACGAAAGCTGTGGCCGGTTGCTGAAGTTCGTCTTCGCAATGTGCAAATAACAAACTATCATCCGCAAACAACAGCGTGTCCACAGTTGAAGTAACCAGCTTGGGGTGTTGAAATATTCAATATACAACAAGCGACCATCCGTCTTCAGGGTTCTGAAGGGCAACCGTTAGCATTCCAGTCAAGTATAAATTAAATAGGATTAGAGCCAGGACACAACCCTGCTCCGAGGCAGTGATAACGTCGAAAGCATCAGAAATCGATCCGCGTGATCATACTTTCGCGGTCATATCCGGATGGAGCAGTCTAATAAAACTGACGAACTGGCCTGGACACGGCTCACAGAATCACACCTTGGTGTGATCCACAAACAGGACATACATCGGCTGGTTGCGTTTATGGCACTTCTGTTGTATTTATCGAGCAGCGAACATGATGTACTGCAACTCGCCCGAAATCCACACCGTTCTTCAGAGGCACTGGTCTCCAAAGCCTCCGCACTGAGTCGATCCAGCAGGATTCTTGCTAGAACCTTTACAGCGCAGCTCAGGAGACTGATGCCGCGATAACCATCTGTGAATTCGTTGTTACTCTAACCTTTAAACGAAGGTATGATCGGGATACCTGTAAACTTGTGAAGGATTACTCCCTCCTCACAGACGGAGCAAACCAACTGGAGCACATCAAATTCCAAAACTGGCCTGACATTCATCAGAACTGCCTCTGGCAATCCACCTACACCTGCAATCTTTTCGTTTTACAGTTGTCCAATAGCATCACGGCCAAATATGGAGATACCGCAAGTGAAGCTATGACATGTTGTGGCAGACTGTTCATTATCTCCCAACCAATGGTAACTAGACGGTGAAGTAGCCTGCCAAATAGTTTCAGCCAGATTTTAACGTTCTTTACTTGAACGTACGAAAAGCCAGAATCCATGTCAATCAGTGTCTTAGCAAACTGAACGGATGGGCAAAAGATTGTCTTATGCGAACCGTAGATCTAAGATAACACGACCATCACCTGAGTGATCTCTGAGCGTTCCCCAAGTGATCTCTGAGAGTTCTAACGAGACACTTTGGGAACACCCAGGGGACGGTCAGCAGAAAAATTACGCGCAGCCCTATAATGCGATTTAATGAAATGCTACCTACATTTTGAGTGCCTAATATATTCAACCACGATTAAATCTACCGTGTGCCTTCAGCAAACCAGCAACGAAATCCACACATCTTGGAATGATTAAAAAAACCATTATGGTCAGACAATTTATATAACGAAAAACAAACAGATCGTGGGCAGTTACCAAGTAGTCCAATATATTAAAATGAACATCCAGTTCTTCGTTCATATCTGCAAGAGCTTGTTCATTCCACGCCCTGACATCTGTAAAAAAAACAAGTTACTAGCAAGCAACAGAAGTGAAATATCTCGGTTAATAATTATTAACCGAGATATGGTATCTTGCTTAAGCAATTGTTTAAGATACCATAGTAACTTATATGGGTAATCTGATAGAGAACTTAGTTGTTTCATAAAGTGAGACATTCATTTATGAATGCTTTCGAAATAATATTGAAAATTCCATTGAACATGTGCAAAACCCACTTCCTGCACGCATTGGAAGTGGGATATCTCAGCTAATAAAAAAGATACAACAGTCTCACCCAGAAAATCTCCAAAATTACATCAGCACAGTTAGTATGCAGAACTTGTCAGCAATGTTCACTGACAGAACCAAACTGCAGGCGAAAATACCACACACCAGGACTCACAGGAATACAATGCGGACAAGCTGCCGCCTCGGCGCGCTGTGAAATTAGGCGTGTTGATGCGTTTAAACAATTCTGTTCAGTTTCGAGGACGGAATGGCTTTAGCTAGAAACTGTCCGGTTTTTTGCACCAGTCCACTGCTAGGGGCGCCCAGGGCTGCGACGTTCTTGTGCCAAAAAGACGTTATGGTTAACTCCTGGTTGAATGATAATTTAATAAGGCCAGTAAGACTAAAAAGAGTGTGATGAAGTATTTCTTAATGGTTTTTGGTAAGTGTTTCAACTGGAACACTCGAAGATCACTCAGGGGACCGCTGAGTGTTCCAGTGTGATACTAGGGGAACTTCTTGTGCTGTTGGTAGCCAGCGTATCCCCGCAAAAACTAACCTTGGTCTATAGGAATGCGACAGTTGCGATCAATTGTAGGTAAAGTTAAATCTACATGGAAATCAAAATCCCCCACTACTAACCAATGTAGCATTTTGTACAGCATTTTGTACGGCATAATTCTCATAGTATTTCGCAATTTTTACCTTCTTCAAATTCACATATACACTCGTTTAAATCATGTAAGTTGATTCAATTAACTATGAAAATTAGACGTCCAAGGTGGCGAGCCCCTTGTTCTTGTAGAGTTTTCATTATTCTGTACTTCATTTTGCTAACATTGCGTAACTGCTTTATCAGACTACATTGTACATTTTTGTTTGACGGATAAAAACAAGAACACAATACGTTTTCGAATAAACTCTGCTACACGCGTTTACTGGTTCTTTCTACAACGCTGGTGGTTGCTACCCAGTTTCAAACATCCTATTTGTTAGATTAACTTTCAGTTCGGTTACCTCGCATCCTCAGCTACGCTTGGAACAATCCGAATACTTTCCAGCGTCATTGGAGGCCTCACGAACACTGTCAGTCTTTGGTGAGTCCAGTCCTTGAATGCATTCGTTATTTTTGTATCCAGAATTATTGTAGTCCACGCATCCGTTCCACTACAAATTAGTGAGCCCGACGTGACTCTTTCCTTTACGTACCTTATTTTTGGTATTTTATTATTTTGACATATCTCAGTGCAGTGTTGAAGTTGTCAATGATTTCATAGAGACATCCGTTACTATTCGACTCCCCAGTTTTGTATTTCTAACCCCCCCCATTATGGTTCGGTCACGTCGAAACTATATTCAGGGCTGTGTGTAATCGGTAGAACGGAAATATCTCCGTTATCTTTTAGTTAAAAAATAATTGGTAGCCATTAAAGTTGTCGAAAATTTGTGATATGTTACAGGATCTAAAATCTGAAAAATCTGTTCCCTAGAGATTTCATAGCTTCAACTTCCTAAGAGGTAAACAAGAAATGTGCGGTTGTTTAATGGCATAGGGATTAATGGAAAAGTAACACAGAGTCGCATTCTACGTTATTCCGAAAATATAAAGGTAAAATATAATGACAATCGACGTCATAGACATGGAAACATGTTTTTATTTAAATTTCGGCGTGATTAAGCAGGAAAGCGTGATTATAATTTCGACAATCGAACTGTTGTTAAAGCATGAGTACTAAACTTTCTATAAGTCTATAAACGTGAGAAACGCCTATAGCTTGCTTCAACGTAGGACAATTCACCATGCTTCACCACTCGTTGGTACCACTGTTGTTAATATTAAAACGCATATTGCGGGTCAAATATGCAATGAAAAAATCAGCTTTACGTAAAAATGGTCCAGATTTGTACTTTTGTTGGAGAAAAGGTGTCGACAAATTTTTCGACAAAAGCATCATGTTGGCTTTCCCAATCGATTGTAGGTCTTGAAGATGCTTCCGTCGAACTTTCCTTGGTAGATTACGTGACATTTGAGGGAGAAGCGCTCAATGCCGCGTGGTTTTGTAGATATAATTAAATTTGTGATACTCGACCACGTTGCGTTTACGTTGCATTGTACACGGAATATCACAATAATTCCTAAGTGAAGCTATGCCGCCATGGTCGCTGCTTTATTATTCACCTGAATTATATGTTCAGCCTGATTCCTTTGTAGGATTTCGAGTGGAAAAGGATCTACGTTTCCACCTGGTTGTTTCCGCCTACGGTATCGTGTAAATATGGATAACACATCCCACTCTATCATTAAAAACGTGCGTATTGTTCTGTTTATTGTTTATTGACTATTCTTGAATATAGCTTGCCACGTGTACGCGAGTCAGTGCTCATTTATCAGGCAGATGATGACCAAATTTGATATTCATTATTTATACAATGAGAACATCGATTCCCACTCCTACGACTTCAGCTACAACCCTTCTATTTTCGTATCATGGACGATTATGATTCCGATGACAGTTGATCTATGGTTTCGCCGGCCACAGACTTCATCGACGGCTGCTAGTGTGTCATCCCACTTTTGACCAAAACTGGAGGATATCCTTACAAATTATGCCCGACGGTCTGAATACACTATATTCTGAATTCTCCCGATTTCTACATATCAACGTTGATCATGAATTAAATGAACAGGACAGAGGAGTTAGTTGTGTGAACGCATACTACATAATTAGGCGTTGATCATGGCTTAAGCGGACTTCACGGAGCAGCTACTAGTATGAACGTACACCACCTACTTAGGCGTCGATCATCGCTAGGGTGAACTGAACGGAGCAGTTACTAAGGTCAACATATGTGACATAATTATCCGTTGATCATAGGTCAAGAGAGTTGGAGGGAGCAGCCACTAGCATGAATACATGCCACATACTTAGACGTTGACCATAATTTCAGTGAACTGAACGAGGCAGCTTCTAGCAAGAGTACATGTGGCATGCTTGAACGTTGATCATAGTTTAAGTGTACTGGGAGGAGCAGCTACTATTTTGGACGCATACTACATACCCGGGCGTCGATCATAGGTTGTCAACTGGACGGGACAGTTACTAGCATGAATATACGTGACGTGCTTAGACGTTGATCATGGCTTAAGTGAACTGGACGAAGTAGTTGCTAATGTGAACGCATGCCACTTAACAAGGCGTTGATCATAGCTTGAGTGAACTGGGCAGAGCAACTATTAGCATGAACATGTGACATGATTAAACGTTTATTATAGGTTAAGTCAAGTGGAAAAAACGATTCAAGCGTTTAACTCTGTCCACCCAAAACTGTCAGTCACAGTTGAGTACGAGAGTGAGAACAGTTTGCCCTTCTTGAACATCCTGGTCAGGCGCCGTTCGGATGGTTCTATCGAACGTTCTGTGTACCGTATGCCAACATGGACGGGACAATACATGCATTCTATGAGTTTTGCTCCTGCTGCACACAAAAGATCTTTAGTACGCACACTGTTTCACAGAGCATCAAGAATATGCTCCCAAGGCAGATTACGAGCCGAGCAAACAGTGTTGTATGAAACGCTTCGTGCTAACAATTTCCGCGAACGTTTCATTCAGAAGTTGAGCAAATTTACTCCTGCGAAAAATACAACTTTGGACGTCCCCAAAAAAGATGTTTACATCAAACTCTTCTTCAAAGGAGATTGCCTGTTGAACACCTTTGGTGAGATGATCAGCGCCGTGCTAAAACGGGTGTATAATGCAGCAAAGCTTGTTCTGCTCTCACAAACCTTTAGGTTGCCTCTACCCCCGGTCTAAAAGCAAACCCCTATGTTTTCTACCACCCATTGCATCTATCAGTTTTCTTTCAGTTGCGGAAACACATACATCAGTAGAACAGAAAGGCTGCTTGAGACCAGGGCCAAAGAGCACCACCCAAACTAGTTGAGAGTTACAATGTCTAACCCGCCAATGAGTGACACTCAGCGAGGACGAAACGCTGCTTCGTCCATTGCAAGGCACCTGTCGACTATAGGTCGCAGTGTCAACACCGCATCTTCGTTTATCTTGATGAACGCTCACAACTCACAACTTCTCAAGTATAGTGAAGCTTTGTTGATCAGCCGTCAACAGCCGGTCCTACGCGCACAAAAACAACTGACTTTCAACCTTCGTTTACCGTGAGTGCTAATCACGATCCAGCCTAATTTGTACTTTTGACCGTTTCACTTGAGTCTTGTTTGGTTTTGTTTTCATGTTAGTCACACGTTTACGACTGATGAGAGTGTGCGAAATGAATTCATATTGTAATTTGTGTCTCCTGACCATTCTATTCAAACTATATAATATACTTCGACACTATTGCACTCGTTGGTTATCCCAATTCATATGTCACGTTGAGATTGGTAGCTGCTCCGTCCGGTTGACTTAAACCGTGATCAACGCCTAAGTATGTAGTATGCATTCACACTAGAAGCTGCTCCGTGCGGTTGACTTAAACGATGATCAACGCTTAAGTATGCAGTATGCGTTCACATTACTCGTTACTCCCTCCAGTTGATATAAAGTATGATCAGTGCCTAAGTATGTTGTATGCGCTCGCACTACTAGCTGCTCCGTCAAGTTCACTTAAGCTATGATGAACGCCTAATTAGGCCGTACTTATTCACCTCAATAGTTGCTTCGTCCAGTTGACTTAAAATATGGCGAACTGAACTCAATGCATACACACCTATAACTGCTCCGTCCATTCGTCCTACCTTACGAGTTATTCCGAATAGTACGTAGTGCTTACACACTTATAACTGCTCCGCCCATCTGTTCTACCTTACGAGTTATGCCGAACTGTACCCAATGTTTACACACCTATAACTGCTCCGCCCACCTGTCACACTTTGCTAGTTATGCAGAATTGTACTCAATGCTCACACACTTATAACTGCTCCGTCCATTCGTCCTACCTTGCGAGCTACGCCAGACCGATCCCTATGCTAAAACACGTAGGTGGACGAGTGAAGTCACTAGGGAAAGAAGCACGCGGGTAGAATCTTGAATTATGTATTTGATGGTTGTGGATAAATGTACATACTATCTCCACTTTTTCCCACCACAGAATGTATCCTTCGGTTTTCATGTTACTGGTGTTCTCCCGGATGATCGAAACCGTGTATCACATGAAGTCTTCACCATCATGTCGTTCATCGCGTCTGATATCTGCAATAAATCTTTGTACGCGTATATGAAGGAACATACCTTCTGCAATTATATCAACAGAATAGTCGCCCCCTGGTGATGCTGATTCGCGCTTTCTTCGGCCCGCGTGAAAGCGTCACACTGTCAGTGGACCGGTCTAAATCAGCATTCGTTGGGGGTGGTGTGCTATGCTAGCACTCCGATATCGCTGGGGAAGTGCGAACAACGGCTGAAGTAGATGGAACTGACAAAACTAAGGATTCGAAACTTAACGCGGCGACCGAGGTTGAAGCTGATTGCCACAGAATGGACACTCGCTCATGTCTGCAATTTGGATACGTCTGGAGTGAAAAATCAGCTGATCGGTATCACAGCAATAACCGTCCATCCGTAACGGGTCGCCGCATAGTCCACATGGCAGTCCTGATGTAGGCTTTTTCACCCACCTCGTTTGCATACCGCTTGTAATTGAACCCATCGGGAAGTCGTATAGAAGTAAGCCAGTATTAGCACACACCACTATCTTACTGGCGAGGGCAATGATGACGTTCAAGCAACCCACCGCCGTGTTGCTTTTGAGGCCATGCAGTTTTTCGAGCACACGATTAAGCGCCTCATGGTGGCGCTTGAAATTGGCTGCAGCAAGTGACCAAAACTGCCGGTTTACCAACTGCCGAATTGGCAGATTGTACTCTGCAAGCCACCGCTTATGAATGGGGACCTCACCTTCTTAAGGGAAAATGAACACTACAAAACACCCTACCGTAGGGGTGGAGATGTTTACGAAACACCGACAGAATGTGAATGCATGGAAGCCACATTGTACGGTAAAAAGTGCATTCACATGCGCCGTGTACGTTATTGACGGCGAAAGCGCCGCCACCTTGTTGCACTTGAAACTGCAATGTTCAAAGTGATCATTAGAGAAGTGCTTACCCGGCACTCAAACACTGTTTCGAAAGGGAGCCGTGGAGTCTGCCCCTTCACATGTTTTTGGACAAGGTGACTTGCGGACGTCGTCATTCTGCGAAGAATGTTCTCTACGTACCAGTCAACCTCCACAACCTCACAACGGTCGCGCCCATACATCGTTTGTATTTCATACACCCGTGGCAGCCACTTACTGTGGTTCCGTATTTTCTGAATGGCGACGGCTAGGAAGTCTCTCGGCTGCGTTCTCTTATTCAATCGTCAGTTCGCGTTCTCTTGCCTATTATTCGTCCGACTGCCGAAGTGGACAACATCGCCTTGAACATGGACGGTTCACTAAGGTTTGATGTACTGCCAATTACGCCGCAAATAATTCAGAAAAATTTATCCGTTCGGCCGATGATGTACAGATCACGTATAAACCTACAGTTAACAGTGTAACAATGCAACTTACTCTTCATCATTTTCTGCCGAAGAAAACACGAATGAGAAAAGAGTTTGTCTCACAGCAAAAGTATGAGGAAATATACAATGACATACTTGTGCCTGTTTGTCCAGTGAGTTGCATCCACATTCACAACATGTGGGAAACGTCGGAATAGTCCAATCTGCATTCGCCGGGCGTAGCAGATATGAGTATATCGGCTGCCTTCATCCCTCAGAGTGCGCACCACACTTATAGCACTAATCACCGACAGCACCTCATCAACGTTATCTGACATACAGTGATCA
>LUCH01002766.1:67706-85113 GCA_013368495.1 Paragonimus heterotremus | reverse complement strand
TCATCCTCGGACCTTCCTTAGGCAGATGTTCTTTTCTTACAGATTTATTAACCTTTGAAATAGTCTTCCTGCTGAGGTCGTCAGTAGCGCTTCTAGCTACCGCTTTAAATCATTACTTGACTCTCATTTTCCAAAAATCGTCTTATGCAAGTGATCCTAGTCTGTTTTGTGAAATTCACTGTAATTCCCAAGGGCGTTGCTACACCCTGTTTTCGACGAGTGTTTTGCAGATCAGCAGACGCCCGCCTGACACTGAACAAGAAAAACCGACTGGATCCGCGACCCTTGGGCCTCTGCCTCGAACCCGTGTATCAGTCGCCGGAAAAAAATCCGTCCGCCCATGATGCACTCGGATGGGGTGGTAGGTACTTCCTGATCCAGCGTTTCCAAAACACATTAGTCTAGAAGTGTAATTTGAGCGAACGCAGGTCCGGGGATGGTTTTACGAGCAACGCGTCGTTCGGTCGTGAAACGGAGTGACCGTTCAAATAATCGTTAGCTGGAATCAAAGGAGTGACATTCCGAATCCTCTCGACTTCCATCAAGTAGGTGTTGAGAGCCTCGTCATACAGAACCTGATTCCTTACGACAGCCTTGATGACTCATCAGACCATGCGAATCACGCGCCATCACTTTGCACCTATTTATCAGCAGCGGAGGGTTAAAATGCCAGTCAATACCACGAACCGCCAGGGTCTGATTAACTTTGTCTCGCTCGAAGGGGAGTAGTTTCGCTCTCAGCTCTGATTCCGCAACTACAAAGTTGGACCCGTTGTCGCCGTAAATGACTTCCGGTAAGCCTAGACGACCAGTGAATCTTATAAGAGCTATCAAAAAGAAGTCCACGGACCTCCACTGTTCTACTTTTAAACGTATAACTCTTGTCATTATACATGTTAATAGACATCCATATCGTTACAAGGGCCTCTCCCATTCCGAACCTATGGGTACCTGAAATAATCCACGCCACAGACTGTAATCCGGGCACCATCGGCTGTTGTGTGTTCAACCAGAAACGGAGTCGTCACTTTTTGACAAGACTTCGCTGATAACGTTATGCGCTTTAGATATTTCAGCCGCAGGCGGCGCAAACCAGCCAAGTCGTTGAAAATCACGAATAACCCTGGGATGACCAGCTCCCACGTGACGTCCATTCTCATAGTAGTGACCGATAACCATATCCGTAACAACCCCACGGGGTGGCAGTATCATCGTTCGAGTACCGCAAGATGGCCCTGTTGGAACCCTTCCAATGAGACGCAGGAAACCGTTTGCGAAAGCATGTTTTCTTCGGGGTAAATGTATCATGTAAACCTTTGAAGAGTTCTGTGCGGTTATCACTAGAGGAGCTTTGCTACCTTAGTCGAACAATGGATTCACACGACAGATTCAGTTCCAACTTGTAGGTGAAGCCTAGCATGATGGAGCACTGTCGAGCAGCCTCAATACAAATAGAATAATTTTCGAAATGCATTAACCACGATATCGCACGGAATGTAGTGTATCACTGTGAGCGGCGCGAGGCAACGCCAGCATCTCCCTTAATTCCAATTTTTCAGCTTGATGCTGTTTAGGCAGCTTGCCAGGTGGCCACGATTTCTCTAGTTACTATAAAAGGGTCGAATCATACAACCATGTGTGTATCTTTTGAGGCAAGCAACGCAGGTTCTTTCCGAAGTTATGTTCGCCGTGTTTAACTCGGATGGAGCATCCCGACCTTGAGAGCCCTGGACATAGTCGCAAATTGGTAGAACGCGGTCGGCAACAAATGTGGCAAAGCTGCAAGATGTGTTTCTCACGTACTCTACCACGATGACGGGGTCTATCCAGAGTTTGATGTTGTCAAAGGTTAGCTTGTGGTTATTGATTATGGACCTGATGCTTCTAGTGGTTCATACCTCGGCTGTATGTTCTAACCTCAGGATCGACAGTGACAGTAAGGGTGCGACCCAAGATTTTCCTATCAAGAAGAAGCGAAAGATGAGGCCACCTCCTGGGATGCCTCGAAAACAGCAAACAATTCCGTAGGGTCGTCGGAAAATATACGTAACTTCGAGCACGTTGACGTCTCCCCATGTAGTCTGGTGCAACGTGGTACATCCGTTGAGTCTGTCGGCCCTACACACCGTGACCATCTTTCGCGTTTTCCTTGAAGCTTCTTGTCTAAGGTCGCAGTTGTACGACCTTCCACGAAGACGTTGAGTAACGCGTAGCAATAAACCGACGATCCCAACTGGTTAAAACAAGATTGGTTCACAATGCCACGACACGATTGAACAAATGATCAAAGTTAAAAAGTAAACAACCTCAACAGATTCGATCGATGGATGGTTTCCGGGAGATAATTACACGTTTATGCTAAATGGGCTAAAGATGAACTATAAGCACATAATATGACATTCACATCTAACAAAGTTGTTTTGAACAGTCAACGGGTCCAAAAACAACAGGGACGAGCCGAGCTCCAGGAGGGTGGTGCACGCACCGCTCAAGCAAAATGCAGTAAGCGGCAACTGTCGGCCGACGCAATAAAACAAAAACGCCAAGGTTGACGTTCAATCAGCGGCCAGAAGCAGGGGTGGCAGAATACACAGGGGTAAACATTTTGGAGAAATAGGACCGGATTTTCACATGGCTGAACTCCGAAATTCGATAGACTACTCCATCCGATAGTCGCGCCACATAGGCGATGAAGTAATTTTCAACCGAGGAGAACAGGTGGAGAACGAACCCCGACGGGTCGTGCACCGACGAGGTCCGGGCCAACGAGCCCGCCGCGTAGATGGCTTCTTCAGTTAAGACAGGCAACACCTGAAACAATCTTCCGACACGCGCCGTTGGGCATCAGAAGCCTTCTGATGATGGCGATAACCCGGGTCCAGTGTTATTGACACGGGTGTCCTTCCGTTTGGTTACGCCAGACATACAGCTTACCAGTTCGAATTCACCCGACGGCAGCATTCCTCGTAAATCGGACGCGACACGTCTGGCATCCACAAGTGTATCTGCTGATATCAACCAGTCGTCAGCGTGAAAGCTCTTGTCTGCAATCGGCTGGCCAGCTTATTAAATCGACCACTTTTATCGACGCTGCACAAGGGGCCCGATTACGCAGCCTCAACTGAGCCGGCGCGGGGCTGTTCGTTGTACTCGTCACTGTTAGTTTTAGAATGCAAAATGCGCTTAAGAAATTAACTGCTTGACCACGGTGTATCAACTGGATATTATAAAATACAAGCTGGATGTTTTCAGTTGATTATTACGTACGCTGATGAACCATCCTTGGGCAGCTTATAGACGCCGTAGGAACAGCGTTCTTGCAAGACATGTTTTTTAGGGGCAGTCGAGTAAAAAGATACAACAGGAACAAGCACGGGGCATGGGCTCAGTCGTCCATACATATCACCAACACAAACAAAAACCGGACTGTCGCTAAGGACTTGGCAACACACTCTGTTACACAATTCACAGTCACTCCGTACCGGGTCGCTAGCTTTCACTGCAACTTACACTAATTCACAAACTGTGCGGCGTTCCTCGGATGGGCATACTCTCCAGGTACATCGATAGACCATTCACGATAATTATAGTGGAAAAATACCGCTTATATACATAACACTGCACATAATACTACGTTGCAGATCAATTCCCTAATTATCTAACGTTCGCAACTTCAGATATCATTCAGTCCTCATAGCTCAACCACGGTTTCGTTGTTGGGAACCCACGTTTATCTGTTCTGCTAAAGTCAAAATATGAGAGGCTCAACCAGCAAAATCTCCGAAGTTACCTGGGTAGTTTCTAAAAACTATCCAGTAAGTCGATCAGGTAACATAATGGGCAATGACCCGAAATTGCCCATAAATTACCCATAGGGTAATTTACCCCGCAAATTACCCGTTTTGTATCTTTCAGTTTTCTCATTTTTTCACGTGGGTACGAACGAACCATTTGCTCACCCTTTACGCGCTGCCTTGGATACCTATTTTTTTGTAGCGATACTGTAGAATAATCTAAGCGGTAGCGAACACCTCCCGAAAAAAACGTTTCACGGTTATCTTCGAAATTCCGTATCTTCCGTAATAAGCAAGATACAACAAAAACTGTTTGGGGTAAACGGGTGGCGAACTCTAAAATAACTCAAGTGCTAATTCAAGTCTGTCGAACGCTGGACAACAAAGGTAACTTTTACGAAGTGCTGTAATGTACACGATCGTTCTTTCATGTTTACAAATGCAAACAACGGAGGGTTCATGATTGTATATTTCGGACAGTTTGACTTCACATTTCAAGAAGTTGAAGGCATTTCCGGCTGCGACCCTTGAATGAAAATCTGGGAAGCAAAAGACTATTGTTGCTTCCGATGGCTTAGATAATACAAACGGGAAGTCAATGCCGCTGTTGCCGTAGACTTACTTACGGAAGTCCGCACTTGTCCTCTGCCAGCAGAAAAGGATTTTCTCTCAATCTGGCATTACGTAGCCATTCAGGTACGACGGTGTTGCACTCACTGTCTGTCATTTTTCCGAACCTACCACCAATACGTAAGGCGTCTGGAAGGCAATATTACAATCACGCACGGGCAATAGGTTACCCCGCATAACCAAGTAGGTTAATTTATTTGCGATCCCAGTCCTCCCGTGTATTCCAAACGGGTTGCACTGAGGAGCAAAAGCTGCCGAGATAACCCTAGTCTGTATGTGATGAACCGTTCCGCCACAGGATCGCTCACCCCAGGTTGACAGCAAGCGCATATGAGAATAACTGTGATTCATAAGGGTAATTTGCCAGTTTGCCCCGTGTGTCACTGTCTTGCAGTTTTGCTTCTAACTGCATCAGTTCTACCTCTGATGTCAGCGGCAAAAGGAATTCTGTACACGAAGCTGCTATCTCCACATCTTCCGCATGCTGTTCCTGTCTCTCCGCAGTCAAAAATTCCAAGTTGCATTTGACACTGTTCAAGCGAGTGCTAAGCTGGCGCGTCGTCTGGGCCACGTAATCCAGACGTTTGTCTGTACTTGTGGGCGTAGGTGATGGTAAAGGACGGATTCCAAGACTATCCACTAACAATCTAAAGCGGACTGGTGGGAGATCTCGGGTGCATGGGCTACCAGACAGGGGGCTGTGTAGAGTTTCACTACGAATGAATAATCTGTCATGGAATAAGCAGATCTTACCAGCCCGCGACAGGTGTACCAGGAGGCATGTTTTCGGAAAACGAGAGGCGCTTCTCAGTGCTCCCATATAAAAAGAGTTTGTGTGAGTTAAAAACACCCTTTTTGTGAAATAGGCGGAGGCGTTGTGCTTGGCAAGAATGCCGGAGGTACGCTGCATGAAACGCTGTAGTCGTCAAAAGAACGCTTCAATTGGAGCATATCATCCAACTCAGAAGTTTCATTGTCAAGGTCAGTAGACAAAAACCCCCGAGGTTGTGGGCTTTAGAGAACAACAGCACCTACATCTCTCTGCTATGGCGGTTGCTCATTAATACTGTGGTTTCTGTAAAATTTGGGTCTCACCTAGCGGAAGCACTTCTTTTATACTTTCAGCTTCCGTATAAGCCTCTAAATCAGTCAGCAATGTGTTGTACAACTTACCGCGAAAACCTATTACATGTACTTCGTGAATTTCGCACCGGTCACCATGGTACTTGCATTCGCGGATCATTTCATCAAGCTCCACGGCTAATAGGTGTTGGTGCCATCTATCAGCCATTTGGCAGAAACGATTCCCACTGCTCCATTCTTTCTAGGACAAACCGCGACGAACATCTGAAAAGAAGTTAGTCCGCTTGATTCACGTTCAGACGTACGCGGCACTCATCTACATTTGGAAACATGCCTACAGATGATAAAGTTTGTATGGACGGAATGCATGTACAATAGGTAAAACAACACCGGATGTTCCACAGGGAACACAAGTGTACTTACGTGAGATGGAGGCGGTTGGGTAAGTTGTTGCGCAGTCTGACAACGAACTAACTGAAAATATTTACAGTTGAGAGGAGGGAATATCATGGCTGAGTAAATCACGAGAATCCACGAAAACACGATATTTGACGAAGGGGTCATCAAAGTCAATAATTGTGGACGGTTGATCGTCAATGACTGCATAGCAATCAGGACCGCTCGCAGTAAAAACCGTACGATTTGCACTTAATTGCTTTTTAGGTGCCGTCAAACGGTATCGGAAACATCCGACATCATCGCAGTCATCAGCGCTCATCGATTGTAAGTCGCAGTTAGCAAGTTCACTCACCCGTCGGAACACTTGTATATGCAGTCTGTTGGGCCCACGCACAATTTGTTGCAGCTTCCCGATGAGAGACTCAAACAAGAAAGCCAAAAACACATACAGTGGTCTATGTTTAGCGACGTCAGTTGGTAAGTGAATGAGACTGTGAATGTGGAAGACGACACTGTTTGCGGAGTAAAGTAGAAGATATTGGTCCACGAACTTACGCGATAACGTGGATGCAAAAGATTGGTATGAGTTGGAATAACTTGTGAAAAATATGTACACGGAAATGAACAAACAGGAAAAGTTGATATAACAATACAGGCAATACAGGCTTTAAGAAAAAAGGTCGTAGATACGACAGAGACAATTTTCAACGCTGTACCAAATCAAGCGGCCGACACTTACGCGCAAAGTCCACAGGAACGTGCTCACGGCTTGCCCTCAAATCGTCCAACAGTTGATTTCGTAGTCACACTGGAATCTTACACCGGATATCGCTTTTCCACAAAAACAATACTCTGCGGGCTACACCCAGATAAACTTGGTGTACAGGATCACGTGGGAAACCTAAAACCATATCGATGGGTAGAGATTCGAAAGGGGAAGAAACAAGATGATGATACTGACGATCGCTGCATCTTCGAACATCCTCGTCATTATGCAGGCGGCAAACGATGTTTAGAAAAATGGCTCGTCCGCCTGCATGTACTCCTCGGGAGACGCACTTATCACAGCTATGGTAGCCTACGGGCCCTTTGATCTGCTTAATTAAGCACGCGCAGGAGAATCCCAGGCAGTCGCTTGTGAAGGCACATATACGACAACATCCTCTCCAGGAATACGAAGTCCATTGCGCAGCATGGAGTCCAAATCCGCAACCAAGCTCTACAGATACTCCGCGACGGAAATCGGCTAGCTGTTTTCATTGAGTTTGCAGATGACGAAAGCTTCTCCGAGCCACGGACGGATTGCACGAACCTGTATTGGTCAACGTTGCTTCAAGGAATCTCCGAAGATTATCACTGCATTTACGTGTACTTGGATGCGTACAGTGCGTGGCAGCGTGCAAGCTTGACAACGAGGACGCAGCAGTGAAGCTGCCAAGCCCAAATGCACGTACTCGCCACCGCCAATACAGTGCAGTTCATTCGACCGTGGTGTTCCCAGTATTGTTCGCGGATCATTCAGAAAATGTAGAAGATAGAAGTTGGGCGTCCGCAGCCATCTACCAAGATCCGCCAGCGACATATTGCAATGCATATACGTAGGGAGCAAGTCATCCGAATTACTCCCGGCGAAATTATCACCGGGAGAATATCTGACACGCAACCGTGGCATCGTGCCTGCAATTTGATCAGCTGGCTGGTCACCCAATGTTGAGGGGGAACCTGAAAGAACGAAAAACTAACTGATCCATAACCAAAAAGATGCCCTGAATTTCCACTGTCGGTATGCCTTCACCAATATCATTGTCCTCAATCGTCAGACGTGACCCACTGTCCACGATTGAAAAATAACGTACAACAATTTACGTCGCCTGGAGCGTCCACCGCCGTTATACCATAGTGTGCACTCTCGGCAACAGGAAGGGCATCAGTGATAATTTCCGACAAGGCGGCTGGATCATCTCGCTCTGCAGCAGGCCGACGCAAGCGCTGGTTCAAATGTGACTTTTACAATCCGGGTAAGTAAAGGAAGCGTTTCACGGTAACTGTCGCAAAAATAACAGATCCATCATCGTTGGATAAAACAGAAATCATTGTGTATTTATACGTACATCCGCACTGCAACAGTAGAGTGTATACACACTCTCAGGTTTCGTTGTGTACAGTAAACGGGGGTGTGTAAGCCCCTGTGTACTGTACTGACAGTCAGTTGAATACAAAACGTGCGAATAAAAAATCGCATACGCAACCATAAAACAATTTACCGGGCAGATGAAGATTATCACCAGAAAGAATCACATAGCAACGCAGTGAAGGGGTGCTCACAGAGAAAACGAAGGAACAACCCGCCTACCACTAACCGATTGAACGATTTTCAAAGTGACGCCCCCTGACCACTACAGATCCGAACGACCATGTAAATAAACTGCGCATCAAAAAGCAGACCATAATGATAGCGGAAAATGTCGCATACTCTTCGTTAATTCTGTTTACAGTCTACCTTGTTTAATTAGTTTGCATCTGAAGATCTTGATAAACCACCTTGGGAGAATGGGTAATTTTCAGGATAATTTCCCCCACAAATTGCCTATCCATAGGGTAATTTGTACTGGTCAAGAAGGATTCCATTCCAAAGTCATGATATCGAATTTCACTTTATTGTTTTCATAATTCCAAAAATTTACGCAATTATACAATTTTTGTGAAATTCTGTTGGAGGATGTGCAAAGTTCTTGTTGACTTACACATGATATCAGAATAAAAAGCCGCAATAATACAGAACTGAACGATTTTGCTAAAGTTAGGATAACCATGGATACCCCAAGAACTACGAAGGGACCTGCGATCTACGGATAGAAGTGAGCAGCTGTAATCCGGAAATCGATTATTTTCGCTTCAACAAGAGGAACGGAAAAATAAAATGAAGTGTTCGGTGATTCTTTTCCCGTTTGCAAAAAGAGTTGAACGGGCCAAAAAGGGGTGGTGATAGTTGTTTTTGGTACACCCTCCTTTTCTATCGGTATTTGGCCGGTTTCCTTGAAGATTGTTCTACTCGCAAGATTAGTAGTCAGATCGCGGTCACAAAGAAATTATCATTTTGGGAACGTGGAAGGTGACTTCACTACACGTCGCGGTCAAACACATGCCATGGCTTTGCGTTTACAGATTGCACATCTTCCGCCAGCGAGCCTTGAATCACACTGCCTTTCTTTGCATGGATTTAGGAGAATGCAAAAAATGTTAGTCCACACTTCGAATTGCAGTCGCAAAGCGTACTACTTTTGCAAAAGTGCGCATAACTCGCAGGCAACTTGAAATTTGGCTGAAATTCTCTGTGTGTTATTGTCTACCCATATTTTTGTCTTATTGGTGTCCTCAGCATCAAACGATTGCACACGTCTGGACGTTCGGTCTACCGATGCGACTGGGTTATTTGTGCAAGTAGTGTGCTTCGGATTCTTTTCTGAGCTTATTCGTCGGTTGCTTTTTGTGGGCAGTGAGCACTGTGAGCTCTGAACAAATTGTCTGAAGGCAGACAATGTTTTCAATGCAGAACCACCTTATGGCAAGATGTCTAACGACAATCATCCATACGCACGCGATTTGGATTTGAAGATAAGTGTTGCCAGTTTTGGTTTTTGGTTCTGTAAACGTATAGTAGTTAACTACTGATTAACCGTATAGTACTTTACTAGTGTCGTGTCGCCTATCATTTAGGTGATGCCATATCTTGCCTTTTAACTCCCGGCTACAGCGGCTAGCTATCGTTGCAAAATGGTCAAACGGTTTGTGCACCAAGTGTGTCAGTGTAAAGGACCATGCACTGCAATGTTTTTTGCTGTAACATATGGTTTCATACTTCTTGCCTTGGCGATTCCCCAGAACTGTATTCGGCACCCACTGCAGCCAATCTATACTGCTGTCGTCCCTCTGGGAAAATACATACCGGTCATGCAGGCCCCACCTGTACTGCAACAGCCGAAGCCAGTGGGTCAGCCTGCAACAGACCCACAATTAAAGACACTGCCGCCAACGCTAACAAGCACCACCCTGTTAAATATGTGACAGCACTAAGTGAACGCAAGCAAAGCGATCAAAAAAGACTCTATGCGTCAGTTGTGGCCGGTATTCAGGAACCATCACGTTCTATTGGTACTGGCATGCCTGTCACAAAAAACCAAACATTCTGCTGCCAGGTCAGTTTCCGTTGTAGTGCGGGACCTCTCAGAGTGCCTCAACTCGTCGCTACAACTTTGCGACAAACACGACCGCGAACTTCGGCTCGCTTTATATGCTCAAATGCAGATCACATCTACATGTCTTATCTCTATTACCCGTCTCGCAAGGAAGCCTGACTCACCGCATGTCAGCAAACCGAGGTTGGTACGGATATCCCTTAAAAGCCCATGGAGAACCGAGGAGGTTCCCCCAGCAGCCTCTAGACTGCGCTCCTTTGTCGGCACCGCAATTTATCCCGACAGAGCTTGGATCGAACGACAACGAAGACGCCAAACATTGAAAAATGCGGTCGCTGTCGATCGCTCCCGCAATGTAATTATAAGAAATGTGTCTGATATATGTGGGGACAACACTGCGCATGATATCAATCAATGGAAGTTTCTTTCCTCTGCCCTTAGGCTAGTAAGTGTGCTTCTGCAGAATATAATGCGTATCCCGCACGCTAGCCGGACTCCCGCTGATCCCTTACCACGGCTCTTGAAAATTACCGTGACTGCTCCTCAGAAAGCTGCATACATACTAGAACGTTTCCATCACGAGAGCCATCGAATCCAGGAGGCATAACCTTTTGCCCGGATTGCTCCGAAGAGGAAACCGAGAATTTGCGAGCTGACTACCTAGCACGGGCTGTTCGGTTAGTCATTCCTTTAGTTGACCTGATGCCTCAAAAAAACGTTCACCAGCCGGCTCAGTCAGAGTCGGCAATAACCCCGCGAATGCTCCCAGTATCCCCCGAGAAACTCAGTCTTCTTCCGGCTTCAGCAGCCTGCACTCATTCAAAGTTAATTTTGTCAGATGTGCCCATACTAACGCTCAAAGTCTGATCAGCAAATTTGGTGAAATCCGTACGCTTCGCCTCTCGAATGAATTGCTTATCATCGGAATTACTTAATCATGGCTCTCACCTTAGCACCTTGATACCGAGCCCGACATTACCGGCATGCTGCTTTTTCGGAACGACAGAACAACGGGCAGAGGAGATGGTATGACCCTGTATGTCCGCAAATCCCTCCTGGTCACTCGCTTGTCTCACCCAATACTCACGGCTGTCCCGGAATCTGTCTGGTGCCCCGTCGTAATATCCAACTCTGACAGATTGTTAGTCGGCGTAGTTCATCGGCCTCCCCGCTCCTGACCTGACCGTGATGAGGCAGTCCTGTCCGGACTCACAAGTATCCCCTCCCCGGGATACTCACATATCCCATTAATGGGAGACGTTAACCTGCCACAATTTGACAAAGGCCCCGCCGATGCCATGTCTGAAACATTTCTAGCTTCATTTGCAGCCGCTGGCCTCACCGAACACGTGAAGCGGCGGCCCCGCTCGGCTTGAGTGACCACGCCGTAGTAACCTTCGATTACGTTCGTAGTGCTGAGCTTACTTCCAAGGCAAACGTTCCAAAAAGGAACTTCCAAAGGATTAGAGTGGACGTACGCAACGCCTACTTAGCTACTGCTTCGTGGGTTCAGCCCAACTCACCACTGTCTGTTAGGGAAAAGTGTAACCATTTTACTGACAGAATTTGTGAAGCGACAGACTGCACAACACCACTCTACTGCTGAACCAGCCGGGAACCGCAACGGTAATTGCGGTCCCAAACGCTAAAACCCATCCACGTTGAACGTCTGGCATGGAATCGATACAGAACGTCTGGGACCTAGATGATCGTAATCTGTACGCACAACTTCGAAACCAATGCACCAGACTAATCAGGGAAGATGGATTAGGTTTCCAGCGACGTTTAACTCAGCAATTCGTCAGTGACCCTAAAAGCTCGTACAAATTTTTCTCCAAACACGTAAAGCCGAAACTAGGGTTCCCCAGCCTGCCGGCCTGCAAGGGCCTACTTGCTCAGATTGTGGAGCTGCTAAAGTTCCGACCGACCTCTGCAGCACCGTGTTTTCAGAGGGTGTGCCTATCTGCCCCACGGCAGAAAGCGCTAACACTTCTGAAGAAATCTCCACAGTATATATCACAGCGGATGGCGTGCTAATTAAACTGCGGAGGATCAAACCCACCTCTCCCGGACCAGACCGCATATCTCCTCTAGTCCTTGCCCATGGGGCTGCACAGTTAGCAGTCCCGCTAAGCATCCCATTTACACAGTCAGCTGCTACAGGAACAGTGTTCGAAAGCTGGGAATCGGCGAAAATCACTCCCATCTTCAAAATTGGACAGAGCAATCAGCCTTGCTACTATCGCCCAATTGCCCTCCTATCATCTGTACCCAAAATCCTTGAAGCGTTAGTCTACGACCTAAGCATGTTTTAGGACAGGCTTTCTTCCGCAGCGAGCAACACGGCTTCCTACGCGGCCCCTCATGTAAAACAAATTTGTTGTTAACTGTAGACCAGTGGACCACTGTTACCGACAGAGAAGAGGAGTGGGTCGATGCTGTTTACCTTGACTTTGCCAAAGCTTTTGACCGGGTGAATTATTCTATTTTACTCGACAAGCTTCACCGTTTTGGTCTCAAGGGTAACCTTCTCCGCTCACTAAAATCTTGATATTGGTATGTCCGCCGAGCTTTGCATTTAGGTTGCAGACGAGGCGACATCATCAGTGCGCAAGTGTTTCAGCGTATAGATTTTGAGCGTGGAGTTTGGTTTGGTTAAAATTGTATTTATCAAACCATTCCTACTGTATGCTGATGGGTTCCTCTGTATCTACTGCCAGACTCAGCTCCAGCGGAATCCCACAGAGCTCCATCTTGGGGCAACTATTCTCCTCTGTTTTCATCAATGTTCTACAGTCTGAAATGTTGTCTCCACCGCTACTACTTGCTGATAATATCAAAATCTGGCGTATTACGCGTAACAGCTCTGATGCGAGCGACCTGCAGGTTGATATTAGTGCTCTTTATAAGTGGTCTAAATCCAACTGTATCGAGTTCAATACCGGCAAATACAAAGTTATGTACATCAGGCATATGCACGACTTCCCTTACTCCCTCGGTGGAGTACCGTTCTAAGTCACGGACATAGAAAAAGACTGTTACTATTGTGACACAACCTCTGGAGTTCTCCCAGTACTGAGGCGAGCCCAAAGAAAGCCAATAGGATACTAGTGCTTCTGAAGGGTTTGTTTGGAAAATTCGAAAGATCATGTTTCATTAACCCGGACAATAGATTTAATCGTCCTCACCTCCAGCAAGAACTCTTGTTTGGACTCCTCAATTACAAAAGGACAAACTAATTTTGGAAACTGTTCAGAGGTGTGCAACAAAAGCAGTTCGTGGGTTGGGTGCGAAGCCCTAAACTGACCGTCTTTGCGAGCTAATTCCCTTTTCTCTAAAATGCCGCAAACAGAGAGGTGACCTAATTTTAGCTTTCATGATTATGAAGACCTCTAATCATTTGTGCAGATCCCTGACCACTTGTGTGGGTGCTAGCTCACTCAGAGAGCATTGATTGACAAAATACTGTCAGTACAGCAGACTCGGGCTTAGGCACAATTTCTTCTCGGTTTGGGTCTGCGAAGCCTGGAACTCCCTGCCAGAACATATCGTGAACGCCACGGCAGTCGCTACTTAAAAATTTCTTCTGGATCGCCACTCCACTTAGTTCAAATCCCAGCATACTATTCTGTACACAGCCACGTATGCATCGTCGTTTTTTGGATAGTTCGCACCTGATTATGCATGTTCATCTAGCTATAGAATTGTGTGTTTAACAATAGTAGGTGTGCATTTATTAGCTTGTTGGTTTATCTGTCTATTCTCTGTTGTAGCACTTGATACAACCAAGAAAAGTTGCGACATGCAACTATCCCCTGGCACAGAGATTCCTCACCTGCAGAAACGGCACCATCAAAATTTGTGGCTTTCTTCTTCCGTCTGTCGCCCAATGAACCCACTGAACCCATTGCTATTCGTCACCGAATAACATATTGATTAGAATTTTTGTGTTACGGTGTATCCGTTTTATGTCATACGCTACTTTTTCCATATGACAATGACCCCAGCTAGATCTAGTAGTGCTGGGACGCAGCAAACCCTCAAGGTGACGTTGAGCGTTTGCAGCCGCTATGGGTGCAAAATGTCTGTACTAAACGGCACGCAGTGATACCGGCGCCACAGTTGGTATCACTTCAAATGCACTGGCCTCGATGAACACCAGCGCAGAAATCTTGCTTCATCAGCCCTAAACTTCATATGTGTGAGCTTCAGACTCGACGAAAGTCAAGGCGCCGCTTTGCCGCCGACTGTTCACGCGCGCTCCACGGAAAGTGAAGCAACCCAGAGGACCTGCGTCTGTAAATACGGGACTCTGCCTGGCACAGTTTGCCCTTCCATTTCTTCCATGAGGAGTAGGCTGCAGGAGTACCGACTGACCTAGTCAAAAATGGAGTTGGAACTTCAGTCTTTACATGAATACATAACGGTCGCTCTGTCTGGGGCCGCAGCCACCAATAAGGCATTTGCCAAGTCAACTGAGCAGATAGAGGAGGCAACAGCCAACATGAAAGAGAGAGCTCCTTAAAACAGGAGAGTTGTTTTATGGGGTCGATTCCCCTCAACATCTTCTCTAACTGAGTTTGCCAAGTTATTCCTAACTTCTTCACTCCCTCCGGACGTCCCCACCCCTGTATCTACAGGCAGGCTACGCGCTGGGACAACCAGAAGGTCACTGGGCCTCCTGACAACCTTGCTAGCCAAGCTTAGTCCTCAGACTGTAGTGGTAAAAACAACGGCCTCGAAATCCACCAGCGCCCACTTAAAAAGCCTATCTTTTGATCGCTCCGGGCAACAGAGAACGAGACGCCAACAACGGAGTAAAGCCATGTCACTAATGATGGCGGACCAGAAACTACAGCTTGAGACAAAAGTCGTTGTTTCTGCTCCAATAATACCCACTCCGACCTATGTGTCAGTGGAGGAAAACAGGGATGTCGTTTCCTTGGTCGAAATCCCAATGATTGGCTCCCTGAGCATGGACACCACTGCTGAAGAAAGCGTACCAAGGCCGTCTCTCGGGTTGCCTAGACCCAAAACCACAAATACGCCCCACGGAAAAGTACTTTCTGGTCCGTCCCACAGAGTACTTCTATCGGTAACCCCAATAAGCAGCGCAAATCGCCCCGTTTTATGCCCTACATTCAAAAGAAAAAGAAGTCAAATTTTCTGTGGGTGAAAAATCCCCAACACTCTCCGGAAAGGGGGAATATAGCACTGGCGCAGAGGCTGCAAGTTGCAATGCCAAGAATGCTTGTTAACCTTTATGTAGGGACGCTAACACACGCCCAAGCGATGGTGTCGCGTCCGCAACCTCACAAGAGGGCCAACGGAGTTACTCGGCAGCACAGACCGAGCCCGGTCACACCACTATCTTCAAGTCTAGGTTTCTTTCCCAAACTCTTCCCCGTACATTCCTATCGCTTTTCTCGCCAAGTCATGTGGGGAAGCAGCTCTCAAGTGCACATATACGAAATGTTTGAGTTTGTTTAATAAATTACCGGAAATCAGACATTTAACGCATGACACACAACCACACATACTTGATTTCACGGAGACCTGGCTTACAGGCGACATCAGTGACAGTGAACTGCGTATCTCCGGGTATTCAGTTTACCCAGCCGACCCCACCCGAGGGAGAGTGAGAGCTCTGCGACTTTCCCCCACCAGCATATCCCAACACCCACGGTTATCAATGGATTTCAATTATCTGATAAATGAGATGCTCTGTGGCTTCGATTGGATTTGCGTAGCTGAGATTCACTCCTAGTGGGGGCCATTAACCGCTCCCCTTCTTCCGACGACTTCGACGATGCCACTCTTCCTGTAAACCTAGACAAATTTCTAAGACAAACACATTACTCATTTGCTTATTACGGGCTACTTCAGCGCTCCCGAGATAAACTGGACGTCTGCTTCTCACCAGGAATGTGAACGCGGATTCTCGACCTCCTTATCGACGTTGGTACGACAGAAAGCGTGGACACAATATATCACCGCCCCAAAAAGGCATCGCCCCGGTCAGATTCCCTCTCTGCTCGACTTAGTCATTACTAATGAGAACCATCTGGTAGACAGAGTGATCATCAAACCACCACTTGGACATCTTTGATCTTATATGTGACTGATTACAACAACTAGTAAAAAACCACAGTCCGAAACTTCAATCGGGCTGATTTTAACGATTTGAAGAGCTACCTAGGTTCATTAATTCTTGATTACGGCCCCGTGGACTAGAACTACTAGGCGTTTCGAAGCGTAATTGAGAAAACGGACGACTTATTTGTGCACCTTCTCTTACTGGCCACCTCTTCCGCGCAGAATACGTCGTCTCCTCGACGACCGTTCCTTTTTGTTCGCGAAGCATAGACTGACAAGAAACTCGAAAGACCTACGCGCGTTCCACAACGTTCGAAATGGTGTGGACGGGAAATCCGTCAGCACACCAAACTCGTACGACGATAGATCTTCCTCAAAGCCCACGGGGACGAAACACATTGTTTGAGCATATGCGACGACTAAGGAAGAATAAACCATCGGCTCTTTTTTTGTGACTGCCCGACGGAGAGACCTCATCTGACTCCATAGTTGTGGCCGATTTACTTAGGAAATATTACAAGGCAGTCCACAACTTCACACCGTCGGAGTGGCACTCTATTCTTCCGCTGCAGAATTTCCGGCAACCACTCGTTGCCGCCGAGTTTTCCGTGCTGGATGTTGAGAACATTTTATCCAAGGAAAATTCATACATTGCAATGGATCCTGATAAGATCTATCCCGGAATTCTCAAAGAAGCAGCCGTTAGCCCGGCAGAACCCTATTATAAGCTGTTTAAACAGACACTCCAGACTGGCATTCTCCTTAGCGCATGGAAAGAGACGAGTGTCACACCCACATTTAAAGCCGGTGACCAGCACTGTCCGGCCAGCTATTGGCCAATCAGCCTTGCCAATAGTCCGTGTAATATGATGGAGCGCTTACTAAAGCGCGCCATCCTTAACCACTTCTCATCAAACCATCTTCTTTCCTCCACCCAGCATGGCTTCCTTCCTAATCGGTCATGCACAACTAATATACTTGTTTTCATGGACAGTCTGACGGAAACCAAAGACAATGTCCTCATCTCAGATGTCATCTTCCCCGACTTTGCCAGGGCGTTTGACCATGTCCCACGCGGCCCCCCTAAACATAAACTGGAAGCCTATGTTATTCAAGAAGACGTTCTTCGCTGGATTCCTTCTTTCCTCCACAACAGAACGTTTAGATTTTAACCGGATCAGACCTTTCATCCCCCTCTGTCATTCCTGC
>LUCH01002766.1:52089-66526 GCA_013368495.1 Paragonimus heterotremus | reverse complement strand
ATTTTCCAAAAATCGTCTTATGCAAGTGATCCTAGTCTGTTTTGTGAAATTCACTGTAATTCCCAAGGGCGTTGCTACACCCTGTTTTCGACGAGTGTTTTGCAGATCAACAGACGCCCGCCTGACACTGAACAAGAAAAACCGACTGGATCCGCGACCCTTGGGCCTCTGCCTCGAACCCTTGTACCAATCGCTGGATACATACTTGCGTTTTTGTTCAATCTGCTAAGCTCCAGGCGCTAGAATTTTATTTGTCATGGGTTGAAGTAAAATATAAATCAGCATTGACGTCATGTCAAGTGAGGTCGAATCAAATTTACAGCATTTCCACATGAATTTCTTCTTACTAGCCCAAGGTGTTAATAAAAATACTTCACTTCGAAGTAACTGTTGCAACCGGGATACCACGGGTAAAATATCATGCCTATAATCATCCGTTAGCGGTCGACCAGTTTGAAGGTTCAACACTTGTTTAACAATTCGGGCTGATTAGATTGACGTCCAGCGTTCAATTCGTTTCGCATACCAGTGAGCTAAGGAAAAAAACATAAAAGGCCAAGAAGCACTTAAAGTGTATTCAAATGAACTGGGAACAAAAACTTGAATGTGGGAAATTTATGAACCGAACTGGTTGGTTTGCGTTTTATTGCACCACTTTTGGGTCGTAGGTCATTGATCGTACGACCGATGGCCAGCTGGTCTGGTATGGTGTTTCGGGGGTTGTTTCTGTTTGGTGTTGGCGTTTTCTTTTTCTGGATTTGCGATGCCCTTCAGAAAGTTAGAGGTGGAATTGTTGATCCAGATTCGTCTATTTTTGATCTAATAAATCTCCATGTATGGGTGCCGATTGGATGTGGATTGGCTTCAGGTAGTTTCCCAAGCTACACGTTATAATGTTTCAGTTATTGTGGGTCTGTTGTCGCCGTTCATTGATTTCAAGCTTGGTCTCTCTGACGTGTACAAGGAGGAGTGGTCTTCTGTCTTGCGCTGTGTTGCTGTATTTTTTGGATTAAATCATGCTACTGCCCGAATGGATTTTGCTTCTTATTTTCAACTGGCAACTATTGTCTTGAGTTTGTCATTCGGACTTTGGTGGATATTTGACCGATCAAGTGTTGGTCTTGGTTGCGGCATGACGGTGGCACTTATCGCTACTACTCTGGGGCTTTCGTTTGCTCGGAGGCATTTATTAAGGTGAGATCTCCCTAACTAATTTAGTATTTCAAGATTTTCGCATCCTACAATAGCTGTCTGGGCGCCATGTTTATTTTTTTCGGGTGGAGTAACGGTGGTCCTCGTTGGACGCCAACTTGCCAAACCGGACATCCTTGCTCGTCTTAAACAAAAAACAGAATAGTTACTTCCCACTACGACGCTTTTATTGCTTCATGTATAGAGTTCCATAACTTTTGTATCTTGTAAATTCTTTCAGTTTTGATATATACGTCTTCATGCATCACGCACTCTCGGCCTTTTGAAGGTGGTTGTCATGTCGCTTTCAAGTGCTTACAGTTGAAGTACGTGGGGCCTACGATCTAACTAACTGGTGAAATTTCAACCCGTAACTGTTCGATCTTATAGTTTCTCACCGGCCGTGTTAACTTCTAGTTAATTTTTGGTAATTTAAGCTTTCTTCACATACGTTTTTAGACGCGTGAAAGCGCTGGTCATTTCGTGCTAATGTTAGCCAATCAGTACGGCTTCTTTGGACGTGCAACCTAATCCGTAAGGTAATTAATTTCGTGGGCTGTCACTCGTGTTCTGTTCTTGTTCCATAGTTTGTTGACTTATTACACTACAAGTTCCCTATGGCAAAGACCGCGTCGAAATGGGGTTTTGTAGGCTGGTCCGTTTTATATAGTCCACGTTAGTTAGCAGTTTTTGTTTCTACCTAACTCTTAACTACCATGGGTACTCATTAGCTCATATGTACTCATCTGATAGCGCCGCGGACGTTGAACTGGATAAACTACGCGAGTGGTCCGTTGATTGACGCTCCGATCCCGAGTTCCTCGGGTTAGTTCGGTCTTCGTGCAGTGTCAGTTTTTCTGAAGCACAGTCATGGGAAACTGAATGCAGCGTCGGTATTCAAAATCCCGATGTTTCAAAAACAGTTTGAGGGGATGAAGACATTGCCTATATTAGTAGTCAAATTGGCTGTACAACTGCCAACTTAGCAGTGCCTTTGATTTTTGCCTGAGAGCGGAGTTAACGACCGTTGGTGGTATGCTGCAGTGGGCCGAGACTCTGTGAGAGAAGTACGTTTGTCTGACGAGACATGAGGTTTTTCATTTGCGCACCTTTTTATCGTGGCAGCAAGCCGTTTTGTTTATTAACGGCGAACAATTTCCCCACAACGCCCTTCAGAGGAGGAGTCAGTGAGAATTCAGATACCCTCGAAGTCCAGTTCTGAAGGGATAAAAATCGGGGGTTTCAAGTGGAGACTGATACTCAGTGCTCCGAATGTTAATACCACTTTTAGACGCGCGCCGACGGTGTTCTGTGTTCTGTTCAAGGCTAATAAACACCGCTAGGTTGTCGTATCCAAATAGTGGCCGGAAATAGATTTCACAAGTGGTCCGAATATATCTTCGGCTTTTTACAGGGAAATGCCCACTTTCCCATGATGTGCTGCTTAGCCCTTAATTACTTTTTCATGGATACAGCTAAATGATGACTACGCCGCTGTCTATTCCCTGATATCCATCATAGTAACAGTGTTTGAACACATCTCCAAAATCCCAACCTGGGGAGTGGTATGTACAGTGATTCTTGGTCGAAAAACCACTTTATGACCAGTGTTTATCTGCATGGAGGTCAATATGAATAATGTTTACGATCCACAGCGTGGAGCTGTAGGTTGTTTCTGAATGATCATTAAAGCTGGGAGTGGTAACTTTCCTAAGACTGAGTTCTGAGGCGCGCGTGCTGGGATGGGTACAGAAGTGGAGAGATTATATCTTATTTGGAAAGTAGAATGCTCATCGGTGCTTTTGTACCGTGTACCATTCGTCCCAACACAACACCACTTCATAATCAGCATCACAGACATTAATACATCAGTGGTTCACGCTGAGGCTTAACTGCCACATAACCATGAGGAACAAAAGAAGCAAACCCCTTATAGTAGGAGATAGGGAAAGAGAAGAAGGGAAAAGGAAGAGCCCTGACTGCATGAAAAATGGCCACGTCTATTTTCAAGCATTCAACATCCGGGTGCCTACATCTTGCAGACGAACAATCGAGCTTTAAGTGAAAGTAAGGCGTCATCAACAAGACAGCTTCCTTACGAATCATTGTCCTGCGTCATTAAATGCACTCACTCCACATACAACTCGGCTAGACAACGACAGCCAGTACGATTAAAACCAGGTAGAGTGGTTGGCCCTATCTGGAATTGCTGAACTCTTAGCCACTCAAGGTTTGCACCCCGACCGCCCGATCGGCACCACGAGGAGGTGGTTCAGCGCGCCTAACTACCATGAACTACTACGCTTATACTTAAACATTTGACATCAAGGTGTCTATATCCTGCAAACAAACAATCGAGCTGTAAATAGAAGTAAGGCGCCATCAACAAGACAGCTTCCTTACGAATCTCACTGCCCTGTGCCATTAGACACACTCACTTCGTACACAACCCTGACAAACAACGCCAACGTTCACGTCACTGAGCTCGGTTAGCCGTCATCTCACCCAACGTCTCCAGCCACCGACTGTGAATCACGAGGTCCCCACTCCGGGAGACGAACCCGGCCTAAAGTGGCCAACCCTTTGGTGAACTAATTCATTCCTCTACGCCAGGTGATCATTTGTCCAAATCGCATCTTACGCCAATCGGCCGCAGCATCAGCAGAGTGCTCGGTGTAACAGACGACTAGGTGGCATTCTTAATAGATGGTCCAGCCATCTAAGTCTGTGTAAACGTGAGGATTGAACAAAAGAATTCGATTGACAATGACTACCAAATACTAACTTCCTAACATTTTGTTACCTACTCTTTGGTGCCACTCGATGCGAGCGGTCAAACGCAAACATCGGTGGTCGAATACCTGAAGACAGTTGTCGTCTTCTACCCTGAGCGGCCAGGTTTCATTGCCATAAAGCATCACGGCTCATACTGTCGATTTATATACGCAACCTTTAAGCCTCAGAGAGACCTCTGTCACCAGAGGTGCTCCAGATTAGCGAATACTGTCCTAGCCATGGAGATACGTGCTTTTGTTTCATTCCCTACATTTCAGCCGCCGCTGATGCAGCTTCCCAGGTACACAAACCGGTCAACAACCTCCACGACTTCATTATCTAACGTCAAATCTACATAATCACAACAGTCTCGCAGAATCACTCGGCATTTTAAGGATTCAGAGCGCATTCCGAAGTAGTTGGGAGAACGCGAAGTTACGTCTAGCATTGTTTGTGCTGCTCGGAAAGCGTCAAACACCAACACCCTGTCGTCAGCATAATCAAGATCAGTCAATCTTTCACCAGGCCCACGACGACACCTTGTGAGTGTCGGGGACAATCCTCCATTATTTCGTCTATGACGAGATCGAGCAAAAATGGTGGAAGAGCACAGCCTTAGCGTACACCTTTCTTGGTGCTGAAACTGTCACAGTTCACCATAAACCCTAACCTGAGCTGAAATGTGTGAATAAAACGCCGACAGTATGTTCAAATATTTGGTCGACTCACCCCTTGCGTTTAAAGGACTCTGAACGGTCGATCCACCGAATCGAACGCACCTTTATAGTCGAGAAATACGGCGATTGTTGGCCGACGGTACACATGACGCTGTTACAGTGTTTGACGAAGAGTAAAAACGTGGTATTTACATCCCATCCCAGGGCGAAACTTTCCCCGTTCTTCCCTAATGTTTGCCTCCCGAACTGCGGTGGATCAACGAAGTGTAGGGGATGCCAGAACCCTGGTATTGACTGGGTTCAAGCTAATTCTCCTATGGTTTTCGCAAGATATTTGATACTTTTTTTGAATGTGGGAACTATAATCGAGTGACCCCAGTACGGAGGGATGGTCCCCGTCGTCCACACAAGTTGAAACAGCTAAATCAAAACCACCACTAACGCCTCACCACCTTATTTGAAAAGTGTCGGCGTTAGATCATTAGGGTCGACAGCCTTATTGAGTTTGAGTCTCGAAATGCAGTTGCAGACCTTAGTTTTAGTGGGTGGTTTCCAATCTACCGATTAAGATGTTAGATAACAGGTTTTTAATGGCAACACAGTCGAGGCAAGAGGCCAGCGAAATTGCCCCTCAAAATGTTCCACCCATCGCTCTAACCTTCTGGACTCATAAATTAGTGTGCCATCTGCCTTGTTGATAGCTTCACTGACAGACGATCGCCTGGAATCAGTGGCACGGATCAGCTTAAAGAGTTTGCCGGTGTTCCCTGAGGTAAAAGCGGTCTCCGTTTCCATACCTTTCCCATTAACCAGGTCTCATGATCATTCTTCAGGCTTCGTTTCAGTTTCCCACGGATATTTCTTCTAACCCTGTTATATGATTTGCCAGGAGAAACGTTCCGTCTAAAGTAGGGTAATAGCCGTTGGACTGTTACAAAGAGCTGTGTTGCTTATATGTAATCGATTTGATGCGACTCGGTGCTAAGCTCCAGGGCGGGAATTATTGTTAAGACGTTGTAGGGTCGCATGTTTTGATAGACTTCTATTACCCCCCCCCACACACACACACACGCAAGATGCTGGTCAAGCTGGTCGGTCGGTAGTCAACATGTAAGTGGCTATCTCCTGATTTATAAGGGGTCTTTCAGTTTGTTGGAACGACGCCCATATAGCGAGTCGGCCTGAAGAATTCATGGAGTTCTACGAGTACATACGACGTTACCTTTACTATTCCTAGGTGTCTTGTTTGTGCTCATCGAACTGAATGAATTTAGCTTGAGAAGTAGGCCATGCACATCTTCTGTCGAGATTTTCGCAGATGTCGTAGTTTGTTGAAAAACCTGTGGCGCAGGCTGGATGCATAGGATGTTCAGGTATATTAAACGTATCGTAGATGGCTCTTCGGTTACTCGGCGACATTACGTGTTTCAGAAGTTACTTAGCAATTTACTTGACAGCGATGAGAGATAGAGAGATTTTTGACAACGTTGACACGTATTTAAAAAGCAAATTTTTCCGCACCAGTACGAGCGCTCCAAAGTGATTATGGTGGATTTTTGGTTTGCACCAACTGCCTCATAAGTCACCTGGCTATCGCGAATAACTGCACAAAAACCAAGAGGACTGCAATTATCACGTGGGAGAGTAGAATGAAGGGTTCGCAGTACGCTTGCTGGACATACACGACAAATATGCTTCGTTGGTCACCTCGGCGAACGTGTTTAGGTCGCTTGCCATACCACCAAGGTGGGCTGGGTTACTTGTGGTTGAGCCAGTACACTCAATATAAAGTTGGACCGAAGACCAGGATTAAATGGTCGTTGTGTCTAAGCGAATTTGAAGTGTTCATATGACCTATTTACGAGCTCTTTTATGTGATTAGGACATCCAAAAAAGGACAATGTTTGTCGTGGACTTGTTGAATCCAAACTTATCGGCGGCCCTGTGTCGGAGCTTCTCTCTAAACTTGTCGCGGATAAGTCCAAGTAGTTTTCGATGCGTTGAAATTTCTCATACTAAGTAGTTAAGAAGTGCTGGGGAGGAATAATGGCATCTGGACGTGATAGAAAAGCATCGCCCTCCGAACGGGAGCTCTGTGATGTGTTATTGGTGACTCAATCTCAGTTGATATCCGCCACAAGGTTATATTTGTAGCCAAGTAATTTTACACAAAGGGGGAATGTCACTCCTATACTGAAGAGATGGAGGTGGCTTCAGGCGAAAATTGACAGGACACCCCCATGTGTCCCTTCCAGGAGTTAGCGTGCAAACCCGAATAACCATGACTAGCGATCTCATTATCACTCATTGCTGGTGCCAATTAAGTTTTCCTAAAAACAATCAGCATCATAAACAGCAATTCGTCAGCGGTTTTCGTTTATTTTTAACCGCCACACAACCTGGAAGGGAAAATCAAATCGTACTGTCGGGGAAGATCTCAATTTTCCGAAAATACCGTTTTATTTGCCATCGCAGTGGCCTAACTCACTACTGCCCGTAGTCGGCACGGTCATGTGCCACTTCACCCATCACGTGCATTCTCAACCTTTGTGCAAATGTCTGGCGCCCCGCACACACGTACGTCCTTTTAATTGGAACGTCAAGGTACTGTCTGGATCTTTGTCTGGTCCACTTCTGTCCTTGTTTTCTCACTGGTCACAAACCGTTTAAAGGTGGTCTAGTTTGTGACCGTCTGGTCTTCGGATTGAGTGACATAAAGTAGATCTGTACGGAGGCCAGTCTTTTCTCTGTATTCGTTCGTTAGCCTCAAGTGGTTGGGTTGGCCGGGAAGATTCGTATTAATCTTGCATACTTCGTAGTCCGTCGTTCAGAACCGTTGAAAGTCGTTCCGTTACCTACCGTTCCCCTAACCGTTATTCCGTTGTCTGTTTTACGCGCTCGTAGGCCGCATACCAAGTTACAACACGTACCTAAGGAGAATTGGAGAAAGGAGATTGTGGAACTTAAATACTTAAAAAAATACGTCTACCCGCAAACTTTCGGTATCCAGGTACTTATGCCTTACAACTAAGCAACTCAGTTATATGTGAAAAATTGGTAACAGCAGTTTATTGTTGTTAACTAAGGCTGTTACATTTCAGTTTCCTAAGCTGAGGTAGTCACTGTATGTACAGTTTGGTTGCTTTGGGGCCACCAAACAGAAAGAGGAGTGCATTAAACAATGGGCAGAGGTTCTCCATTAATTTTCCCTGCTGGGGGCTGTTGGTGTGCAGCTGACTTCTTGAATACCCTATGTCATCCCTGTGTTTGAGAGACCTCCAGCGAATCGCTTCCAAGTGGCTATTTGCGGTCTTTGTACAGCTTTGGGAAGGGAAGCGGCATGAGCCTAGGCGTTTCTTCACAAGACTTATCGGATTAACCTGCTTGGTGAAAGCTTCTACCTAAGTATTAGGACATTGATGACATACATGCAAACGATCCTCTACAAGGCATGTCGGTGCAACCCATTTACTCTCTTTGAGCCGTATGTTTAACCGATTTTGCCACTCTTTCCTCCACTACCTTTGAACAGTACAAACACTGGGAACTCTAAGGTTCCTCAATCTGTCGGTTACGAATTTTCTTGTAAGGATCCTGTCAAAAATCTTCGTCACTCTGGCCACGTGGCCTAATGTTTAAAATTCCTGATTACGCGTATATTGCGTTCAACAAGGTGTAAGGATTCGTGCTGAAGTCCCCGGTTTTATGTTCATCCACGAGATGCTTGCCTTTGTAAACATACGCTCACCTCGGGTGTTCTGGGCAAGCGGTTGATTATAACAGGAAGACGTAGGTGCGCTCAACATGGATGTATTCACACCGCAAACTGGCGAAGGTACCTGTTGGGGAAAGTCTATATTCCCCAAAAATGATTTATTTAGTTTGTACAACGCAGCGGCCTATGCGACTGGCATCATCTTCTGAGCTGATCCACGGGCATTTAGTTGAAAGTGTATCCTGGCAGATATTACCAGTAATCTTGTCATAATCGATAAAAAGCACCTTTATTGGGCACAATGACTAGTGATCTAACGGCTGATTCTCTCGGATATATCACATTATAGACTGGGAAATATATAAGCAGAGTTGCAAGCCGTGCAAGTAATTTTCGGCCAACTCTTTTTCAGGGTAGTGTACTATCCTGTTGGAAATCCAGTATCTTTTGTGTGATGTCGCTCTTGACATTTCCTGCGTTTCGTTCTTAGAATTAAAACAGGATACCCTGAACGACTTCACGTGTGTCATATTGGTTAGGAAATAGCTGGGAAGGAATACTTATCAATAAACAGAGAGTCATTGCTTACAGTGTGGCAGTTTTACTTTCCAGTGGTGATATACGATAAGATGTTTTTATCAACAAACTGAACAAATGAAAATTAGCCGAGTAACCTCAGTTTTTACTTTGCACGATGTAAAACTAGTGTTCGACCCCATAACATCGATTAATAAAAGAACCAGAGGTCACAGTACCCGTGTTCGGTATAATTCCGACACTATCCGAAAACGTTCGAAGTATTTCATCCTATCTTACTCTGGAACCGACTTCGGTATCCAGGAAAAGAAGAGCGCAAAGTGGACTACCGCCTAATCATTAGCTATCGATACTCTCCAAAATCCGAAGTTTTATTCACATCTATTCAGCATTTGCTGTTGTAGTAACTGGTATGATAAGCCAAAATAAGGCTCAGGGTAGCAACATGTTTTCACTATGCTGTGAGGTTCTGCTATCGTGCTCGGTGTGTCGTACTCAACAAGTCAGTGGATGAGATTGTGAATTTCGAATCTTTGTTGCCTATACATTAGGCTTCATTCGACTGGCAACCGTAGTAGCTAAAAAGAAAACAATGTGTTGACAGACAGCTGGCTGTATTTTTCCTAGCTGTTTTGATTTGTTTGAAAAAAGGTTGACAGATTGTTTTAAAAATAGTGGCGAAGAGGTACTGATAACATCTGGAATACATGTACATAAAATATCGATAAGACAAATTATGATGACTTTTAAAGGAAGTTTCAACGAAGACGCCTCTAAGGATAGATATGAAGATAACATCATGTTCCTTTGTTTCTTAGATTCTATGGACGAATTTGTTTTTTTTTTGCGTTGTAGTTATATCTGGTCTGTCCGTACTTTTGGTGTAACGCAGCTGTGGCCAGTGAACGCTTCGGCCACGAAGGCAGAGCTTTGATCTGACTGCGGGTAAAAGGGCGTGTCGAATGTGGAAAATAGCTGACAGAGAAACTTGATAGTAGTGGATGATGTCATATCCGGACATTTAAATGTAAACCGGAATCTTGACTGTTAATTCACAATCATTAAGTAGTTCTACTAATCGATAAAAGATGAAGGGGACCCTTAAAATCGACAGTCAACCTCTCAAAAGGCACGGTCATCTCAATGAAGACTCCGTTTGTTGAGGTGTAGAATCTTAGCTTTAACTCCCCGCATGTTGAACGATACGAAATGACAGATTTTACTCGAACAAAATAGAGTAGGATTTTGAAATATGACATCGTAACAATATCTGGACGACACAACGAACTAGTAATCCTTTAGAACCATGTTTTGGACCGGTGATACATAATACGTGAGGCACAGTGCATCGGCAGCTTGGCTTTTTCATCTTCAGGACGATAAACGACGTCAAGGCCGTGACTATAGTTTGAGACGCCACGGCTGCATTCCATCATTTTTAATCCTACCGCATCACACAAAAGGAACAGATTTCTGGCCAATAATCAATCGGAAATAAGCATCCGGTATCCAATGCCTTCATTTTTTAATGACTCCGACTGTAGGTTATGCCTCCTTCTAGGCAGATAACTGACGTCTTTCTCTCGGTGGTATGATTCTGAGGACGAACGTCACCAGTCTTTCATTCTGCGTTAGAGTAACAGCGATAGAAGTATCCGAAGCACCACTCTGTACGACTGAAGGTGATTAATGGTCAATAATGGCAGCTGCGACTTTCTCTAGAGCGTTTTTAATGACTCAGACGATACATCAAACATCGTGTGATGGAAGGAAGGTCCGGTTTTTTATTGGCGGGTGCATTTGATCTGAAAAGTGAGATTCATGGAGAATAATAAACAAATAAGCCCGCACCGCTTTATGGTTTGATGTCTAGTGATAGCAACTCGCGTGGTGGCTAGTCCTTCTGGATCCGGCTTGCTCAGCCGGTACGGAATTTCGTATTCTGATGGTCTTATTTCCCGGGCAATGACGAGTTGAGTGTTAACTCTTACCTCTTGATGACTTCAAACAGCTTTGTCTGATTTTTGTCACGATTCTTGGCGTTCACGTCAGACACGGTTGTATTGTCTACTCAAGCAAATGTGACGTGCAGTCCTTCTTCCTTAATAAGTTTGTTTGTCATTCTTCGAAAACAATTCATTCCGAAATGTATACGGCAAAACCGATAGAGGTTTCCACAACCTTCGAAGGCAATGTATGGTTTCTCCAATTCCCTGGCAGGTATCTTATGTAAATCCAGGACACTGAAAATAGAATATTAGGATATAATTGAACTATGACTTGCTTTCGCCCTCTCTATGCGGATGGACCCAGTCCATCTCAGATTACCAGTTTACACTGGATACGGCCGTTAGTGCCGGAGACTGGGTTCGTAATGATTTTTGATGTTCACTCTCAAACCGACACTACGACCGGTTTCATCTTTGTTTGGACTCATCGGGTAGATGTAGTCTAAAGGTAAGGTCGAACTAGCAGCCCTTTGAGTTACAAACCAAAGCTCTTGTTTGTTTGGTTATCAATTCTGTGAACATCGCTTCTAACAGGTTTCCGGACAGTTAGACGACTCAAAGTGTTTATATCCATTAAAATATTCCATACAGTTATATTGACTTGATGATGAATTAACGGAAACGTGTGTTCGTCACGCTGTTTCTTCCGTGGTTAAATGGGGCTTTTCGCGAAATCTATGATGTATTTGTAGGTAGACGAAGAAACAACTGAAATAAGTCTCCGGTTTGTTGGGTTCATGAGTTTCCGTGGTGGTATAAAAGTTATGTAAACGTGTGGAACCTGTGAGTCCACTGTCTCAAGGATGTGTATGGGTTGTATCAGTATTAAAACATTCTGGCCGCAGGAAGCGTTCCGTTTTGAAATTGTTAGGTGGATAAATCTTCATGCTGCCAACCAATCACCAGAAAACTGGGTGTAAACTGAGAAAACTTGTTGTTTACGAATTAAACTTTATTCAAGTGACAAGTGGAGTATGGTGGCTGAAGAAGAAAAAAATACGGAAAGCATGTTATGAAACTGTCAGTTGGTAATGCGTATGGCAGTACAATCCATTGTACTCTGGTTCTCCGTGACGGATTTACACCACATCGTCTGTATTTATTTGAAAAATCAAAAATATAGGATTTCAGTAGGGATCCTTATATTGACCACCTTATCGTCGGTCATCTCACTGACTCCTAAACTGCAGATAACCCAGATAGTCGTCTGTCGCCAACTCTGGCTTGCATAAGAATTCCAATTTTGGGACGTGGATATTATGTTGCCTATGGTTTACTTGCCACTTATACAGCTGACAAGTTATCTTTAAAGTTGTTTTCAATGTATTCCACACTTTCTCTGCTGTTTGTCACCAGGGCTGAGCTGTCGTACTGTTCAACTTCGGAAAGGAATGATCGGTATTACAGGTGTGTGCGGTAATCCGAAACATTTTCACTTGACTCTGAAAACCTTGTTGAACAAATATTGCTATCCCTTGACAGCTCGCCATACTATGCATTAAGGGTACATCCGTGAGACAGCGATGCGCCCGATTTATACTTCGTATTTGCGATCGATCCTTCTAATGACTATGGGTGACTTCTAAGCTTACAAATCGATACAACAAACGTTCCACCGGAAGTTATGCACCGAGGTCTATCAAAATCAGAAGACGCTCTTAATCAAATCATGGTGATTTTGTAATTAGTAACACAAGGCAAATGCAGTCATGAATGAGAATACACGTTCATTCACGGTAGTTAATCCGCAGAAGCGTGACGTCAGGTGATAATGAAATAACTTAGTCAACCCAACAGATAAAGTACTTTACAATTGGTGAGAAAACTTTGATCAGTTGGGGAAAGGAGTAAACAAAAATAGACAAGTCTACAAAAGTTATACACTCAATAATTACTCCATCTTCATAAGCTAACCTGATTGGCCAACATTGCTGTGCATTTCTATTTGAAAACTTCGGATGCCGGACAAATTCTTTATTTGCTTAATAACCCTGGTTCATACTTCTGGTATGTGCATGTGGTGACTGTAATTCCCTAGTGAAAATTGTTATTCTTGTTTAAATGCATGAATAATCACGCCGTACCTAATACGGCTTACACTACTATTTCTTTGACTCACTTGTGTTATTGCTACTGTGTAGAATATAAGTGGGTTTGAGCTAGGTATATTTGCGATTGCTGTTGTGTATTTCGAACTATTACAATGCCATTGATACATGTCAAGATGAGTCCCATAGCTCTTGCAACTGTGTTACATCGAGAAATAACTACAGAAAGTAACTTTTATTTACATCTGTTATGACCGCAAAAGACGCTTGACCCGGGAAGTTGTTTATTGCGCAAAATCCATTACAAGCTAGGTGAAAACAGAACAACAAACGCTAGCAGTAGTTTGCATGGTTGACTTGTATCCGCACCCGTTGGGCAGCAGTGCACCATCATTCACCTTGCTGTTACGTCCCACATTGTGCATATAATCGGTTCTGGTTCTTCGTCTTCCTGACGTTGAGACCTGCCTCTTTACTTCCCTAGCGTACGAGTCGTGCTATATCATTCACAATCGGAGGTGCGTGTTGTATAATACAGTGTTGTATATGTTTTAATGGAGGTAATTTTGACAACTACTAGTTCAAATAACGATCCCACAACCCCTACCTTATGAGTGGAAAATTAGCCGTATAGAGTAGTGCTCTCAAAAGCGAACAACATAGCTTCCTGAGAGGCGGTGGGATAATACGAATAGGCATCAACTGGAATCGGAACAGGGTTCTTCTAACTCTTTGAAATTTTTTCTACATCACCTTCCACCTGGTATTGATAACCGGACATAGTTGAGTCAAACCTAACAATTACAGTGCACTTGTACACAATCTTACATTGCATTCTATCAGCTGTATCTATTTATTATCATTCAATTCTAATTTTCACTTTATACATGTTGAGTAACGGGGGAAACAACGTTTACATATGAAGCTAAAGAAGCAGTGGCGTCGCTTTCAGAAAGTTAGCATGGTATACTAGGCTGAAATGAGATTCGGGACCGGTGGGCTTGCTGATGGCTAGCAAACTTAAAACTGAGCATCGTGTCATTCCAATCCCCCGCGGACTTAACTGGTTTTTACCATATGTACAAATGAACAATATTTTCATCGAACCGGTGTTTTGCCTTTGAATCTACCAGCTGAAACTAAAATTGGGCTCTGTTTCAGGGTAGTTATACTCGTTATATATCCAATGATAAGTATTTTTCTGAAGCACAACCATCAGCTTCTACTCTCAGCTCAACGAAGCAAACTTATGGGTGTAGCGTCTGGAACATTTCTGGCGACAGAAAGACATCCATCTAAAGCTTGAGGACTCAAGACGAATGTGAGTGCTGTAGTACTTTATCAGTCGGAAACTTGACAGCTCAGAGTGGAAGACGATAACTGCCTTCAAGTATTCGACCACCGATGTTTGCGTTTGACCGCTCGCATCGAGTGGCACCAAAGAGTAGGTAACAAAATGTTAGGAAGTTAGTATTTGGTAGTCAT
>LUCH01002766.1:38366-49258 GCA_013368495.1 Paragonimus heterotremus | reverse complement strand
ATCCATACTCCAATTCGTTTGGACGGTTTAGGCATCCCGAGTTTGTCTACCACTATTTCAGTCTCGCGCAAATCTCGAGTGGAGAGACTTCTCTCCAGTCAGTGTCCAGTTCTGTGGAATGTGGTCAAAGATAATTCGTTCGGCTCTATCTTGAGGGAAGTGGACGATCCATTACGCGTTCAGGGTGTAGTGGTGACGGACAAGGAGTAAGCCAATGCGGAGTGGATGGATAAGCTCTACCATTCACTTGACGGCCGTGGTCTTCAGGAAGTGTCACGATCTCCACTCTCTATTCGTTGGCTGTTCAACTCAGATCGCATCTTCCCCAGAATCCTTATTCGTGCCATCCAGCTCAGATGTAGTCTGTTGCCGACTAAGGTTCAAAATTCACAAGGTAGCCGAAGTGACCACTCAGCTCTCTACCCTGGTAACTGCGGTCAACCGGAAAGCTTTGCTCATATTCTACAATCATGCTGGAACACCCATGACCTGCGTTGTGCCCGACACAACCGTGTGGCCAAAGACCTGACGAAACGAACACCCTGGTTGGGCTGTACAGTCTTCGAGGAGTTGTGAGTACCAACGGCGAGCGCGTTCATCGAACCCGATGTGATCGTGGTTCGTGACGGCGCTGCTGTGGTGCTTGACGTCAGCATAGTGGATGACTACCGAAGTCGATTTGCCTGGACAGATAAGATTGTGAAGTACGGGACCGACTCTCATAATGTCGCTATTCAATCGGTCTTCCATACTTTGGGCTGTGATGTGAACTCTGCTTCTCATTCACCTGTGATAATCTCTTTTCGCAGCATTATATTTCCTTCCTCAAGTGAAGTTATTCTTCGACTGAGGCTGCCCTCCTACGCAGTCACCGATTTATGTCTACCGACTGTTCCAGGCTCCCTAAAAGCCTACGACACATGCTGGGAACCTTGCGTTAATTGTTGCCACCTCTCTGACAGTTGTCTCACTACGGAGGACACTTTCTGTCCCGATGAGTGAGCTTTGACTGTGATAGCACTTCTGAGCCCTGAAAAGCTTTTGATTTTGTCTGACTGACCGTTCATCTATCTTATTATTACTACTTTTCGTGTATTTTTAAAAAAAATCTAAACCCCTTTGTTATATACAGCACAAATAACTTTTCATTTAATGGCTGCCCATTAACGCTTGCTATTTCTTTGAGAGGACTTGTCAACTGTCCAGTGTTGCTAACTATGCAGCGCCTTACAATTGACAGACAGCCAGTTTTCACATTCACCTTTTTACACATCTGTTGCTTAATTTTGGTTTCATCGTTTGTTCTTCCTTGAACAAAGATGTATATATTGCTCTTCAAAATAAACTATATGGTTAGGCTCCTTCGCATTCTTGTTTTTTCTTCTGATTAGCCAGGGCTTGCCTTTTTCCTCCTCACCGTTTTAGGACAGTTAAGCATCAATGAAAAACACTAGTATATTTCGATGACATTCATGATAATGACCTTGCTGATCACTGTATCATCGGTGTCGCACTAAACACGACCAAATTACAGGCTGATCACTCATCTTCACTAGCTTGTGAGTATTGTGCATGTTACCTGAGTAGTTCGATGAAGTTATAAAGTCCACCTAATTTACTGGACAATTTTTCGGTTGCTGGTGGGCGAAACTGGAGTTTGGTGCTTCTGTTTGTAAAGACACGGCCGACACGTCTGTCTGAACAAAAAGTTTGCTAATATCTGTGAGCGGTGTTCACAGAGTATCAATCAAACATCCCGCCAATTATCAAAACATATAGGACACAACTTTAAGAAAAACACCATATGATACTATTCACGTCAAGCTGTATGGCAGTTAACCGTCGACGCGAACCAATGTTACATTGCTGCCTTTGATGATAATGAATAGGCCTTACTAGACCTGATTTTCTTAAAATTCATTTTGACGGAAAGGAGACTTTGGTATCACACAATAAATAACTACAGGAATCTGAACTGACAGAAAACGTGATCAACTGTTTATATCGGAACACAGAAGTCACCAGAGAACGTAGGTGGTTAAGCTTGACGTTCCTAGACGTCTCAAGATGACAGTTAAGCGACCAATCTGTGTAGAACATGTGTAGCATCTGCGCTTCCATTGTGTGTATCCAAGCTGTACATGAGTGATCATATTCGGCCATCGCATGATGGAACCAAGAAGTGTGCATATGCTTAAACTAGAGCTACATTTACACAGACACAAGCATGTCGAATGAGTCCAACATTTTATCACAGAGTAGCGATGTTGCATCAAGTAATTCACCTTGACCGATGCAATGTCTTTGATGCTAGAATAGAAAATCGTTATTCAGGTGACTTCTGAAGAATCGGATGAGCGTAATCAGCACCCTGTTGATACGTTATCATTTCAAAATAATATTAGAACCAATTGGTAAAGACAGGGGCCGTTGAACTTGTTACATAGGGCAATGGTGCAGGCTATAGATAAATGACTACGACCTAACACTAACTACATATAACAAAAGAAGGGTACACAGTTGAGTAATAAGGTGTATGACACAAATAGGCGTAAACAGGGGAATGATTAGAACATAGACAAGCCGGAAGACTCACGTACAGTACAAAATAATGTCCCAGTTGATAATAGTGTGGATAGCAATATCCAGGTGTATGTTGTGTGTTGGCAGTGTTGTAGAGATAGGATCACGTGGATGCAATGTGAAGCGGTACAGTTGTGGTGTAGCTCACGTCCTCGTGTCCGTTGCCTTTGCACGTTGCTGACTTGTTTATCGTCCGAGACTTGGCATCGGAAATTGTGATGTGTCTCTGCTAGCTTAGTCACCTTTATGTGCGTGCGTTACACGCCTGTAAGTTAACGCGCGTGAGTTGGCTCAGTCGATGCGTGCATGTGACCTTGCCTCTTGCAGTGTTGAAGGGAGAAGTATCGCGATGCTAGTTCCGAGGTTCGTACATCCAAGGTTTCTCCAACGTTATATTAACGCGGATTGGAAGTCACAGTGAGAAGACGGTGAATCTGCAAACAAACTGTATTTATTTATTTACTCACCGTTCACAAGCGGACTTCAACGTAACGACTAAGGGCGCTAGTGAACTGGACGTGAGAGAACCTTCAGCACAATCGCACGGCAGCCGCCAGAGAGGACGAATGTCGACGGAAATTCCAGTCGACCTTCAGAATTCAAACAAGCGTCATACTGGTTGAGCGGCGTTCCCAACGCTAGTAGCTAAAACATTGTCATCCTAGTGAATGTAGCCTACAATAGTAGAGATGGTGCGGATTCATTATACGGCTACGAGTAAAACTGCGATACCTACACCAACACACTAACTTTGATGCTAATGGTTTGTAGTAAATTTACATTCACGAGGTAATGTGAACCGGCGCGATGGTACTGGCAAAGCAACTCTCACGTCGCAGGGAGTTTAGGATTTTGGGGACGTCGAAGGTGATCTCACTACAGAAGGTGCCACTGTCTGTCGAGTGAGTGAAGGTGAATTACGCCAAGCGGAACCTGTGTGTACAGAGTGGACAGGGCCTGCTGAATTACGCGCTGGCCTGTGGAGCGCATGATGTGTCTGTGACCTTGAGAATAGGCTGGGGGCACTGTAACGAGTGATTGAAACTAGTTAGCGCCCCCGGATTGAATTCGAAGTGACCGCTACGTTAACGTCGTGCACAAGGACCCTGAGTCAACGGACAGTCAGAAAAGCAAAGAGGACAGCTGCATCTAAACTACCGCTGCGTGTTGCGTAATACAACTGGTTACAATCTCTGTCTGCCCTTCTGGTTGTATGTTACAATACGTAGGTGAGTGAAACAGTTAACATGTGATCTCCTGACTGGATGTGTGGCAAATGGATGGCTAGGATTGAACCATCGAGTTTAGCGCAGGGTACTGAACCAATATAAACTCGATTCATCGAAGGGCGCGTTTCAGTTGTCAGCTCAGTTTTTTTTTAATCTAGACCCGGGACAGTAGAAACACCCCCAAAGTCCAGATTTTGGACGGGCGGGGTAGAAGTTTTGTCCTAGCGACGCTTAAGCTTGAGATGTGTGGAAATGCGGTTACGTTACGCCCAAATCCAAATTCTAAAAAATCACAGGCGACCCTCAAAATACGACTTATCGTTTGCCCATTTGTATATGCGCTGTCTCGGAGACAGTCGGACCAACCACCCCTGTTTATGAACGGGTGCAACACACTTTCTGGAAGACTGTAGCTCAATCCTAAAAGTCCTTAATCAAAACTTTTCACACCCTCCGGCATCTTCGTCATCCTAAAAACTAGAAACTTCTTTATTTTCTTCGCATACCGTGTTATCGTCTGTTCAGTGTTCAAAGAGCACCGTATACGAAGTGTAGTTATGTGGATCAATAAGTGTATTTGCGTGTGCTCATTGACTTTAAACATGATATGTGAACTCTAGTGCGGCTCAGAAAGTTCAATAAACACAACACAAATCAGCAAACAATCTGCGCATGGCGCATCTGTAATAATTTGTACCGTAATGTCTTCGGCACCCACTGGTGCATAGAATGTAATCAACTAGACCTCCGTAAAATGCATATGCTGACAGTCTGGAGCGTCCGCTCGGAGAAGGTATCTATCTTAAGAGGATTTTGGAGGCGATGGTAGTGAACTTCTGAAGAAAACTGGGAACCAGACATTGCTAAGTAATCTCACTCAAACAGTTTGTGCGTGGGTGGTGGACCCGTTTGCTTGATCAACCATTTATGGCACGCTAGTGGGCTCGTCACTTTACTGCTGTCTACACCTAATTGCATTGAACCATGTAATCTTCTCGATTGGACAGTTGAGCCTTATGCTGCATCGCGTGCATCTTGTCTTACTGCGTAGCCGTGCCTACCTGCTGTAACCCACATGTTCTGTCTGTTGCAACACAATATTGCTGTTTATCTGTACTTGACTTCTACATTCCCGGTATAATATTGGCGTATATTGCAAATACAGTGTGCTGGAAGCACACACACCCTCCCAGTCTAGATCTTACTAGACGGCCGAACAAATCTAGAAAGTGATAGGATTAAAAAGTCTGTGGTATTGCGGTACCCCCTAGTCTCATGTTGAAAGAACTTCTTGATAGTTTCTTGGGGGTTTTTGAAGAGTAGCTGGGGATTCTGAACGACTTCCAAACCATCATGCAGTTACGAGACCATGTCCATTAGAAGAAGACAGAGAAAGAACCTTTCTAAAATGATCCAATGTATGCTCGTTGGCCACACGATATGTGATGGCAATCGGCGACAGTTATCAGTTCGGCCAAAAACAACAAAGATTTACAGTTATCTGATACTCGCATCATACGTCGACATTCGGACCAACTTCGTCTGCTAGTTCTGGGCGCACCCGACGAGACACTGGTAGGAAACACGAGCTAAAAAACGAAGATAACTGTATTAACCGAGACAATCTGCGGACGAGATCGTGTCATGGAACACAAGTTACATTCCGAAACCGGTTAATTGCTTTCATTGAAGCCTGTAACGTTTACTAAAGTGTTGAAGAATGTCACGGGTTACCATTGGCCTGGTTGACTGCTCCAGTCGTGTTGTGGTCGAAAGGCACACAAGTCCATGCAGCGCAACGCGTGGTTGGCGGGTGAAATTGTACAAATCAGGTATAAACAAAACGTGCTCACATGTGTTCTTCCTACAACTTGGGGCACGGGCCCAGCTAAGCACAAGTCTTACATATGAATTAAACACGACTACAAAGTCTCATTAGAAATCAGCACGAGGGATCGCCTTGCTCAACATATGCAGAATTTCATGGTCATTTGCAACGTGGAGATGTTTCATGGTTGACCCAGGGTAACCGTAGATTTCACAATGTACTTATTCGGATTCAGCAGAAATGGTAATGATCGGCTGTGTGCAACGATGGCAAGCTTTGATCTAAACAGTAATTTATGTAGTCGTCGAACGGTCGGGGCTTATTTCAACATCTAGTACCGTCGCTTCATTGCACTGAGCAGGTAATGGACGCAAATGATCAGATACCCTGTCTGTTTCGACAAAGCACCGATTCCAACTTTGGAAGTATCTGTTGTTAGAGATTTGCGCTTGAACGAAGAGAATAATGTTACCTGCAGTCGAAGTACAGTGATGCTTTGTGTAATGCAAAGCATAACTTTCTCGCACACCTCTGTCAATTTCCAAAAATCGTTTGATTGGGGGATAACGATGATGAACGAACTTTCGCCGTAAAGCGAAATAAATCTGGTAAGTGTTGAAGACATTCTGTGGTGGAATTTAAGTTTCCTTGGTCCACCGGCAGCTCCATGCTAGTCGGCGGTTTGAAGCGCCTTGGATTTGGTAGACAGCCGTTGATATCAACTATAGAGCAGAGGAATTCTGGTTCCCGGATGTTTAAAACGCAGTTCTAGGCTTCCATTGACACCTTCTTTTTATCGAACCTCTCAAACAACTGCATGAGGTGCTGATCATGACCCCCCACCACCACTTGGTTGCTGAGAAGGCCAGCGTGTCGTCTTGGTAAACCATGGCTCCACCAAGGGCATTGATCACGTTGGCGGTCACTTCCTGGAAAATGCCGGAAGATCTCTCTAGTCCAAATGTCAGGAAATCGTACTAGAAAGGACCTCGTGGAGTTTCGATGGTTGTAAACGACTTGAACCAAAAGGCCAGTGGGACCTGACGTCAATTTTAGAAATGTGCTTGTGCTAGGAAACGCATCTCCTAACGGAGCAAGCAAACCGAACTTCACTACACTGTTCGACCCAGGGTTGGAGGCGTCATCATCTTCTCTATTTTGTAAACCATAGGTAGGATTAATAGTAAGCTGGTTGATGTGAGGCTGAAATATTTTGGCCCACCTCTGCTTATGCAGATTAAGTTTTAGGTGAAGGGTTCCTTAAAAATTCAATTGGCCACTCAGATTACATCTCTGCGAGCGGACGCCTGTATGTTTTAGCCTTATCTGAACCATATTCCTCGGTTACCTATTGACTCCTCATAACAGATTCGTTCTAACGCTTCGAATACCATGTATGATCGTTACGCCTGAATCGTCGGCTGTCCTGGCTGTCGTGTGTAGTATGTACTTTTCATATGTATTCAGAGATATGCAATATAGTCCCTGACTGGTTCCCAATGAATGTTGAAGCTCATATTTCTTCCCTCTCCGATTTTGAATCAAGCCGTACAATCGAGTGCGTAATAGTAGTGGGGACGATCTAGTAGCTTGTTGTTGTTGTACGTGACCTTCATGAAATATTTCGGTTATTTCGTGGTCATTGCAAATCTACGCAGCCGTATATTCAAAGTTAACCGGTGTTCACCACAAATCAGCCAATCGTCTCTAAGCCCGTGACGAGTAGACTTTTGGAGGAGTCTGAGTACCTGGCTAAAACGTTCGTTTTTGCTTACGGACCGAGTATCAGAAAGCAGTGACCGGTGACACCGCGGATCTGTGCACCGGTTGTGTTGAATATTATAATGGTTACCATAAGAGCAAATAGGGTTATCAGTCGTATTTGGATTGTGACTGGCTTAGAGCGATGTGTGTTGTTTCTGCTCTGGCTTGCCATGTGATCAAACACACATCGTCTGAGGCCCCGGTGGCCTTAGTTCTTCCTGCTTTTTTGGGTGGGGGGGGGCGAGTTAAGAATACATCAGGTTGGTTTCAGGAAGACATTCGACATAATGGGTTCACTACTTCCCGTGTGCATGATGAAGATGTGGTGCATTCCAAAGTTGAGATCCAAAAGACTACTTATGAGTTGACCGTTCTTCCTCGTACTCTGCAAATGTAGATGTGGTTGACACCGTCGTTATGTGGTATTCCATTCGCCCTTGGCAAATGGCACTTCGGCTTCCCGTAGATATTTCTGGCGTGGCCAGTTTTTTACACACGTGGCAGACAGCATTTGGGAAACGGCATTCGGACCAAAGATGAAGGTCTCCGTAGAACAGACAATAATTCATAGCCTTGGGATTCCTCGATTGGTCGGATTGCTGAGACCTCTATAGCTGCTAACTTTTAGCACGAAACGGACGTGTCAGTTTGGATAATCTTTACAAAGGAGCACCGTCGACTCTTCAGAGGTTGCTGTGACTATACCGTCGTGTTGCTTGCGGGCCTTCGAAAATGCCCGATCTTTTCTACAAAACGGAAATTTTTGGAGTTTGACGTTATTGGGACCGCAATTAAACGATCACATGATTGCTTCTCCAGCTATTCACCATAACTGTATCGGGCCGCCCACCTGTTTGGTTGCAGGACGAACACTGGGCACGTCATATTCTTTCCTGAAATTAAATGACTGAGGTTGACTCGTTCAGTAGCCTGGGGTCAACAAGAGTGATGTAGTTCAGCAGTAGCTTCTCCAGCTTGTCAAGCGGGAGTCTTGTTGGTATCTTCTTAACGGCCAAATTTGTCAGTAAGAAGTACACGTCACTCCTGGCTGATTGATCTTTTTTGCCGTTCTTGATGACGCAGCATCTCAGCTGGAAGCGCTCCACCCCTTATTTAGTCTCCATTGAGTTGTTCTGCATCTTCAACTACATAATACCGGTAGTCTCCGTAAAGCTAAGCCAGCTTACTTTAGTAGAGCGCGTTGAGCTAAAAATACACAGTGAACTGACACTATTCTAGTGCCAGCCTCGAAGTAGTATAGACAGAATAAATGGAGCTGTTGATACAGTTAGTCTATTTCGAATTGCGAAAACTTTTATGGGTAGCAATAAGTAAAGCAATGGGTTAGGCAATATGAAACAGTGCTTCACCGATCACATTATGTTTTACAGTATATGAATCGTTCCCGGCTCTCCTGATTGTCCGTCGCTGGATCAGGACATTCAGGCTTGGTTGTGTTCAGGTCGTTCGGATTGGCGAGCCGGAAATTATGGCGTTTTGTTGTCTACAGGTGACTATCTCGAAAGCTTGGATTACCGCAGTTTACCAGACCAGAGGTTATTCCTTGAGACCACCGACAGTTTAGTTTTGAGATGACCGATCAATGATATGAAGACAAAGCATTGAGTTGTTGGTTGTTCCACTAAACAAAGTGAGAAGGTGTCATTTGCTTGTTTGGATACTTCGTGACCAATCAAGTTGGCGATTAGAAACACCAGCAGACATGGCAGCGCGCCACAGTCAGTGGCATGTCTGTATACCCTCATTTGCCACTGTGTAATCTCACATGCTTCACTTCTTGCCTCTTTATTCTTTTGGCAAAAACTTTCCCTCAAACTTTTATCACCTCTGTAGATTTAATGACAATTTGAGTCAAATGCCATTCGTTGAGTGAGTGAATGAACATAGGTCTCATTGGGCTAAAACTGAGGAACTTCAGTAAACCGGACCTTCCATACCCATTCATCCAGCGGTAGACAGGTAATGAAGATGCCGTAGTGACAATCACGTATCATTGAGAACGCCATGGACGAAACTTTCCTTACTGATCGCATGTAATCAGACACTTTCCCACCCGTTTCGGTTGTCTTCCACCTCCCCGAAATATTGTTCAGATTTCTAACCGAGTTGCATGCTCTAGCTCGTCTCACAACAGGCTGAGATCTGCAAAGCCTATTTGCATTATCCATTTCGACCAGACTCCACAGGAGGGTACATTAATTGGTTACTCTAGCAGACTGTTAAACAGATTGATTTTTTTGCGAACCTCGTCCAGACTATATTTATTTGAAGATTGCAAACAAGTGCGTAACCAGTCACGGAATGTCGGTTTGAGAGTAAGCCTTGTAAAATAGTGGATTTTCCTTTGTTAGCGTCGTTGCCTTATTCCCATACTCCGTGTCCATCATGTTGAGTAATGTCGGTTTTGGTTGCCCCTCCGTCTATTTTGTTTGGACACACTGATGCGTGTAACAATTCGCACACGAAAGACTTGTGTAGTAAAGTAGGACACAACACTTGGTTTAATAAACCCAACGGCCAAGTGCTTGACACGTTATGTTAACACTGGAGCGATAAAGCAAAAGTCTATCTTGAAGAAGCTACATAGTTTTGTAATAGGTTTTGAAAATGGGCATTTACGCAGCTTTCGATCGCATACAAACTTAGTCGGGGACCTATGCGTTAGTCATGGTGTGGTAGATTATTAAGCTGGAGATGCGAGTATTCCAACACTCGGCAGAATACCTCAACGCGGGGAGGGAGGTAGGTCCAGAAACCCACAACAAGTGGATCGGGGACAGCGTGGACTACCGGACGAGTCATCGCTCGACTGGATCGGACCAACGGGCGAGACATGACAAGCAAAATAGGATGGACGGCCAAATCAGAGGCGCGATTATTCCAACACTCAGGAATATCTCGACAGGGCCGTGCAATACGGTCAAAGCGCGTAGTGGATAGATGGCGGACAACACGAGCGACCGGACGAACCATCACTCAACGAAATCGGGCCAACGGACGAAGAATGGCAGGTGGAAAACGCCCCTATAGAAGGCACCGATCACACACGTAAACCGGGCAGAAGTGCACACGACGTGTGAGCGGAAAACAGGGGGTGTTGTGGACTGGTATTCTGACTCATTAACGAGAGCGCACGCGTAGCATGGTAACAATCGAGTTGGACAATAAAGGTTGTGCTTTATTGGAAGCCTTTTCGCTACAATGGGTAATCACAAAAACGCCTTTAGCAAAAATTGGACTCAGGTTCTCGAAAACGCGTGAATTTATTCAATCGTCCATAGACCGATCGACCGTTCCGTGTTTCCATATGACAGTCAAGAGAACACTGAATGTTGGTTTGTTAGTGATATTAGGTTTGACCTTCTTGAAATTGGGAACAGTGTTTACTAAACCCCAGTTATTGGGAATCCCGACCTATACTGCTACCTTGACGAGGTGGTCGGGCTTGTGTACTGTTTTGATCCGGC
>LUCH01002766.1:15410-25849 GCA_013368495.1 Paragonimus heterotremus | reverse complement strand
ACCAAACCCAAAACCCCTAATTTGCCCGGCGTATTCGGCATCAGACCGTCTCGGCTGCCACAGACGTCAATGCTCAGTTCCATTAAGTAGCAGGGACCGTTATGAGCGATACTGCACTTTGATGATCCTTCATGCAGTCTTCTTGTGGCTTGTCGAATGTCAAAATATATGCTCTGCACCTACCACTGAATAGCCGCGGTATGAGTAGTATAATACGATCGCTCATCTTCAGTGCACTACTATTGTGATCGCTTGACTTTGACAAACCAAATTGACCATTGTAAGCACGACATTGTTGGACACAACGACTTTGGAAATTGCTCGAGATTGGTGTGAATTAAGTAGTAATTTTTAACCATAGACGGTATGTTGGTGTTTAGCTTTTCGATTTTCCGTCAATTCCCATAGATATTTGTGTTATATGACATCGTCAGATGGTCGGTAAGTAATGAACTGGCTTGAGCCGTTGGGTGACTTTGACACACTTGATACAACTTGTCAGGGACTGTGAGCATATTTACATGGTTTAAGATTGCATACGTCTTTATCGAAAACAGAATGTAAAAGCGATTGACTAGGAGATGTGAAACAATATCACACCAATCACATTGCGTTTGTCGGATGCCCGAGTCGCAAAGCCTTCTCCTAATTGATTATTACTGCGTTAGGCTAACCAGGACACTCCTGCCTGGTTCTAGTCGCGCACTTTTGCATCCCTACTCAACAGACCATAATTCGTTATGTTCTGCAATTACCCGTCCCACTAGCCTGGACTATCACAGTGCTGTACCGTATGGCTTCTGCAGGCTAATTCCTAAACTCACCGTTGTATCGACAGTGAACGCATTGGACCTAGTAGCCTGAAATAAATTCACCGAAGCAGGTGATCACCTTGATACTGAACAACAGAATCCTTATAATTTGTACAAATTCTGATAAGGTATCAAATCAATTAGTTGTCTATAATGTCTCATCTTCCATAAACTAAGTTAAAGGGGCGACGGAAATCCTAGTGAAGTTCTTCAAATCTTTCAGGTCAACTAACATCGTTGGTATGGAATACGTTGCCACGCTTGTTACAAAATTATATTTAAATTTGCGAACAAAACAAGAGCATCCACTGTCAATCGACTGATTTAAGAAAATGCGGAAAAGTGAGATAAGAAGAAACTGTGCTTTTCATTGGGTAACTGGGACGTTTTTATGTTCGTCTGCTCGAAATTAGCATAAATACAACAATAACTTGCACAGGCTGGACCCTCATGCCGTTGACTAAAACATATAAGAAAACGCTTAGAATTCGCGAAACTTCTGTGAAGAACAACCAAGTGTATTCAATAGGGACTGAGAACTTGATGCCACATTCGAAAGTGCATGCGTTTACGGTTGTCAACTGCACTCAGAAACACATGTCCTTGGTGTACCACATTAATTGATTCGATCGTTACCCGCCGTTATCCATTCACCTAGGCCCACATAATTTAGTCAAAGCGCAGTGATCACGAGTCTGCATTGGATCATATCAAGTTCGTGTGTACCACCTTATCTGGTGTGAACTAGTTCAAGTTGAAAAAAGCACAATCTTCTCGTCGTGTGCGTGAGAGACCTCGGATATGTGCACTCATAAAATATTACCTTGCACTGAACTAGTGTACGCAGCCTATGAAATACCGCGTAAAGCAAACATTTTGTGCAGCTGAACACAGCCTTAAAAGACCGAAGTTTTTGTTACCGAGAACACTGCACCATTAGATAAGGTAAACAGGTAACTAACGCTGTGAACACCTCCCACCAAGCGAACTTCAGACAGCGTACGAAAGGACACAATTTATGCTCTATGGAATCGTACGACTAGTCTATCTAATGAGACGTACAAAGTACCAGATAGAGAATTATCGGCGGTGCATTTTAAAGAGAACATTAGTTTTTACGTAATCACGATGGTCTGGGGACGTTGACATTGATTATGCCTGTACTAGGCATTTTTAAACGTAGAATCCGTTCAAACAGATTCATTGGATGTGCTTGTTGAAATAGATGATATTGTTCTTTGGTGGTGTTGTTATGCTAATGAGACTTCACCACCAACAGACTGGACGAACCGTGAAGTTTTTCAGTTCGGTCAAGTCTAATTGTAATAAGTATCGTGCAGTCTTAATGTAAGACAAAAATTATGGACGGCGGAATATCCATCTGTGAGTGAAATTTTTTCCATATCCATAAGAAAACCGACAAAGAGGGCAGGAAGGCTGTTCACTTAAAATCTCACCAAGAGACACTACGTGTCAGTGACCGTGTACCACAGTCTTTCCTACCTCAATCTGACAATCAGTTAACATCAACAAAACTCCGCTTGCTTGGTTAAAGTGATCTACAGCTCATCATCTTTGCATAGAATAGTAGAGCCTTGTTGTGAGCGAAGTGTGTGGATGGCACAAGGGTTGTTTATTCAGGAAAACAACACAGGGATTATGCGCTAAAACATGATAACAAACAAAAACACTCACCTACGTAAGGTACTGGGCCCAGAACGTCAAGGTCGCCACAGACGTTAATGGCCAGTTCCTTTACATACCAAGAACCATTTCATCTGATGTTGCACTCCGATATTTCTTCTTGTACTTTTCCTGCGGCTACTTCGATGTCAAAATCTATGCTCTTGCCTCCACTATTGAACAGCAGTGGTGGGAATAGTATAGCACGATCGCTGCTCCTCATTACACCTTGCATTACGGTCTGAGCAAAAACGACAATGTTAGTTTGCACATAAGTTAGCGATGGAGGACTACAACTGCAGATCACAAGCCACCAAGCATACTCTGCAGCATCCTGCTCGGTGCAGCAAGTTTTCGAGGCGGTAATGAGAGGTGTGCTGTTTTAACGCGTCTATGTACGCCTTAACTGGCACGTGCATCAAGTTATCTTGCCCTACGCATGTCAAAACCAATGGGATTGACTGGAAGTCACTTCTGAACTTGGTCACATTGATCACAAGACTAAAGAGTTAAATAGAACTCCATTTAGTTCAGACGATTCTTAATGAGGTCACGTCGTTTTCAGGTCTTGCGGTGAAACTTAAAAAATCGCGTCGCATACGCTAGACAACAGGTCGTCCAAAATGAACGTCGAAGGACCAGTGATTGGCCATACCATGATGCCATGAAGACAAATCAATATGACTAACTGGTATGGCTCTATCAGTGCACCGAGTATGAATCATCAGTGACAAAACAATGTTGATGAAACCCTAAAGACTGTTACCATGCCCATTTCAGTTCAATACCTCCTGCAAAATCAAAGATGGGTTTTTCAAAAGGCAGTATCAACTGTTTAAGTAAATTAAAACAATCAACACAGAACTACTACCATTATAACGTTTCGTACACTATTTTCTATATCCTAATTCTGATTGTTATTCACACTTTTCAATTTCCTCAACTTCACATACACAGCCAACGTTTAAACCAACTTAGTCGAACTAATCAATAATCAGTAGGTACAACTCACTCACTCACTTCTCGGGTCGCGAGCCTTGCGTTCCCTCTACCTCCAGTGCCGCTAGTAAGCAGATTTTTTTTTTCGCGAGTACAGTGCTCGAAATCCTCGACTGTGGTTCCACCAGACTGAGGCCGTCTTTGCCACCAGGCAGATAACTTCAGAGAAAATAAAATCCCCATACGTGGTACAATCTCTTCCCTTTGATTTTGCCACGGAAGTGGAAGACCTATTGGAATCAATCCCGTCCGATTTCCCCGATACCATTCTAAAAGACGTCATCATAAAACGGACTGGCAAGTCAGAAGCTATTACATGACTTGTTCAGCTCAGTCGAGCCAGGTGATCGGTTCCCATCTCAATTGTTACGTTATATGAGAGGACTTTTAGACTCACGGAAGCTCGATGACAACATCTTGAAGCAGTTGTGGGCGGAAAATCTGCCGTCTGCGTTGCCATACGTTTTGGCCGCTATGAATGATGGCAGCTCAATTGACAAACTGGCAGCCCTTGTGGACAAGGTATCAGAAACATTCCCCTCACAACCGGTGTGCGCCGCAACCACAGCTGTCCCCACGTCGTACCCTTCGGTCTCAGTTACTGACCATGGCCTAAGACTTTTGATAGAAATGTGCCATCGTATGGGCAGTATGGACACGCAGATCAATGAGCTGAAAAGACATCCACCCAGAAACCGTGCACGATCTGACTCCTACAGTCCATCAAGGTGGTGTTGGTACCACCAAAACTTCCGACACCAAGCGAAAAAGTGCATCCAACCGTGCACGTTCCGAACCCGCCAAGCGTCACCGTCAAACCAGCAGGCCAGTCAGTAACGGCGACGACTTTAGCTGGCCGAGCAGGAACTAGTCGCCTATTTTCCATCAGAGATCAATCGACCGGCTTGCGGTTCCTTATCGATACCGGAGCCGAGCTCAGCCTTATTTCACCTGTAGAGTCACTTAGCTTTTTGTTCTCTTGTTGCGTACTGTTCTTTATACATGTCATGTTCATTATACGTATAAATCGCTGGTCTATTGTTTGAGTGAATACGCACTTCGTCCTTGCGCGCCTGGTTTTCTGCTAGCACGTGGTCGTTGTTACCGGGAGTTAACTGTGGCAATAGCTGATATTTAATACGTAGGATAAACAGAATCTGCTAGAATTACTCTCTTATTCAGGAAGAACGTTATTCTAATTTATAGCGAATGTAGTGTGGTGGAATCTATCGTAGACAGTTATTGTAGATTATTTTGTAACCTTGTCGATTCATTTCTTGGTTCCACTACACATCGCAACACAATGATCGACTCCAGTCTGGCCAGTGTACTTTACAGAGTGCAACCCAATGCCGCATCAAAACTTATGAAGAACGCTCTTTCACTGTTGACCTTGGTCTCCCGTGATGTTTTCGGTGGATATTCCTGCTCGTTTACGTCCAAACACCACTGATCGGTGCCAACTTCCTGGCACATTTCAACCTGTGCGTTGATGTAAACAGGCATAAGCTAACTGACAACACCACTGTATGCACAGTAAACGGTGTCCAATCGACGACTGTATCAATCGGCATCCGACCGGCTCTTCCCCCAACACCGTCTTTCGCAGCACTGCTGAAGGATTTCCCTTCGTTAACTCGACCTTGCTTACATACTGAGACGTTTAAACACAATGGGGTACGTCATATTATTACAAGCGGTCCTCCGATTTACGCTCGCCCACGCCGTTTACATCCAGATAGACTCAAAATTGCCAAGGCTTAATTCAAACATATGCTTCAGTTGGGCATAATTCGACCTTCAAACAGCTCTTGGGCAACACCACTACATATGGTACCGAAAAAGTCTCCGGGCGATTGGTGACCTTTTGGTGATTACCGTGCTCTCAACAACTGCACAGTCCCGAACAGGTACCCCATACCACATATCCACGACTTTTCCTTAGAACTCGTTGGCGTTACCGTCTTCTCCAAATTAGACCTAGTGCGTGCCTATTACCGCATCCCGGTCGCGGAAGAGGACATACCGAAAACAGCCATTACGACACCTTTCGGACTTTTCGAGTTAACAAGAATGCCATTTGGACTCCGTAATGCGGCTCAAACATTCCAGCGATTCATGGACGAAGTATTACGTGCATTCCCTTTTGCATACGTCTATATCGATGATGTTTTGATCGCTAGCCGCTCAAACGAGGAACACTTTTCTCATCTTCGTGCTGTTTTCAATCGTTTCGAGCAGTACGATATTAAAATCAACATCGATAAGTGTGTTTTTGGAGTTAACTCACTGAATTTCTTGGGACATCGCATCGACCAAACCGGCATCACACCTTTGCCAGAGAAAGTTGTGTCTATCTCGACTTTTCCGATTCCAAATACGATGACCCAACTCCGACTATTTCTCAGCATACTTAACTATTATCGACGTTTCATCTCTCATTGCGCGGACATTGTTAAACCTCTGATAGACATGGTTGACTCTAAACATAAATCACTTGAACACCCACCCGAAGCCAAGGCAGCTTTCTCAGCTGCAAAGGAAGCTCTGTGCCAAGCCACCAAACTATGCTTCATCAATTGCAATCAAAACGCCCATCTCTTTCTCACTACGGATGCATCAAGTGCTGCCGTTGGCACAGTCTGAGAACAATCCGTAAATGGCGAACAACAAACCTTAGCCTTTTTCGCCCAACAGGTTCAACCAGCACAAGTTAAGTACGGCACCTTTGGATGCGGACTGCTGGCAATTTATTTGATGATCTGTTATTTTCGGCACCTTTTGGAAGGCGGACACTTCGTCGTGCAACCCGACAACAAAACTTTGATATTTGCATTTCACGCCAAACCCGACCGGTACTCTCCGCATGAAATCAGACATCTGGACTATATCTCCCAATACACCACAGACATTCGACGCCCACGTGGTGACGCTAACATCGTTGCTGATGCTTTATCACGTCCAGATGTCAACTCAGTCCAACCGCCACTTTCCTTTGATTTGTCTAAAATGGCTACCGCCCAGTAGTGCAGTGAGGACATGAAGGACGTTTCCACCTGTAAGTCCTTGAAATTATCTATTATTCCTCTGTCGACACAAGTTGGTGACATTCTGTACGACACTTCAACCGGCAAACGAAGACCTTTCGTCCTACTTTCGTACCGACGCACTGTTTATAATCATTTCCACCGTTTATCTTACCCCGAAAAACGCGACACATTAAGGTTGATTTCACAGCACTTTGTTTGGCCCTCTATAAACAAAGACGTTCGTCTCTGGTCACAACAGTGTATGGAGTGCCAAAAAAGTAAGGTGCATAGGCATACGGTTACAACACCTGGTAGATTCTCCCAGCCAGACCCCCGTTTTTCCCATATACACCTTGACATCGTTGGCCCACAACCACCGTCCAACGATTGTAGGTATATATTAACCGCAATCGACCGTCTCACCCGTTGGCCTTTAGCTGTGCCTATTAGAGATTTTTCGGCATAGACAGACGCCAAAACCTTCTTGGAACACTGGATCGCTGAGTTTGATGTGTCATCTACAATCACTACTGATCGAGGAACCCAGTTCCAATCTTCCCTTTTTCGTAACTTCACGGAGTTACTGGGTTGTTCCCACATTAAAACGACGGCGTACCATTCTTGTGTTAACGGTTTAGTCCAGCGTTTTCACCGGCAACTGAAAGCATCGATAACCGCGCAGTCGGACGTGACGAAGTGGAGCGAATGCCTACCACTCATTCTCCTTGGGATCCGGTCTACCGTTAAAGAGGACATTGGCTGTACTATCTCTGAATTCGTCTACAGTATCAACTTGCACCTCCCAGGAGAATTGACCCAACCCTCAACTCATTCAGACCCAGGTACAGATTACACTTCACGTTTACGACAAAACATGTCCGGCCTCCGTTTCACGCAAACCCGTCATCATTGGCGCAGAGAACGTAAATCTCCAGATTTGTTTACATGTAAATTTGTGTTTGTGACTCTAGACGCCACCAGGAAACCATTACAACCACGATAACTCGGTCCCTTCAAGGTGGTTAAGCGTGACGAAAAATCCTTCATTATCGACAGGTCCGGATGGAACGAATCCGTATCCATTGATCGATTAAAATCAGCTTACCCAGAAAAGGATTTTGACCCACCTGACCCAGTGCTGATTGAAAGCATCCCCTCCCCACCCCCGACAATATCACATCCACCTGCAGCCCAGCACCCTTGTTCTCGTGAACAACACACCACACGCAGAGGGCGGTCTGTACACTGGCCGAAACACCTGACAGATTACAGTACATGATGTGACAATCGAGCGTTTGGTTTGTTCTCTGTTCACTGTCGTTCTTTCATCGTATTTTTAACCCACAAACGCTCTGGTGGGGGGAGTTCTGTAATGTTTTGCACACTATTTTCTATTTCTTAATTCTGATTGTTATTCACACTTTTCAATTTCCTCAACTTCACATACACAGCCAACGTTTAAACCAACGTAATCGACCTAATCAATAATCAGTAACTACAGCTCACTCACTCACTTCTCGAGTCGTGAGCCTTGCGTTCTCTTTGTCTCCAGTGCGCTAGTAAGTAGATTTTTGGAGAGTTAGAAGTTAACGGAATCAACGGGCTATTGCAGTAGAGTTTCCTTATTTGTCAGTCATCTGAATTATTTCAGTTGTGGCCTCCAAGATTATTTAGGAACAACACGACAGATTGTATCCTTTGGGTACTGCATTCAGTGTAGTGGAATTGTAGATCAACACACTTTAACAAACTATTGTGAGTAAATCGTTTCCATTTTTATCACTCTTTTGATCCAGTGTTCATACCTGAATTTTGTATGATGTTTAGATCCACTACACCAGGTACAACGAAGTGGATTTGAACTTGGAGTGTACCCTGGGTAATAAGACCGCATCATGTCTATTGTAAAGGTGAATCTACTTCTTTAATGACATAATAGTTTTCAAAAGCTGGGGATTAGTCCAAGTTATCTACGGCGAACCATCCGAATAAACCAAAAGTACGGTTGATATTTCACAACCTTATATCCACCAAAACAGGTGCAAAGATTGCCATCGAGTTCGGCAAGCACTACTTAGGTGTGCGTAATTTCATATAGAAAAAGGTTACCAAGCCTCTAGGAGAAAACTTGAATGAACTATCCCCATTATCAATATGTCAAATGCAAATCAAGTTAAACAACCAACTGTACGGAAGTCAGTACTTTTTAATTCCCGTTTTTCATTTGGTTGCCTATCAAATTATTGGAACGAATTCACAGTCACAACCATTTTTAAAGCTATGAGCTGAAAAGATCCGGCAAACTGTAAATCAATAGTTTTGCTTTCAGTATTTTCTGAGGTAATGGATGGCGTATTGAATAACCCTTTCCTGGCCACAGTGGCATACTCTGAATAAACCGCTATGACACAAAAGGTCTCTTCTGTAAACAGTTCTTGTTCAACAAACTTGCTGATTGTTCGGAAAGTTTGGGCTAAGGCTGTTAATGAAGTCTTTTACAAACACACAGCCAAGACTGTTTGGTAAGTCAAAGTCTTCGTGATTACCTAAAAAGCTCTTACTAGTAGCAATTAATTAAGGGGTAAGTTGCTTATACCCGAGTTAAGTTTCCACCAAGCAACTTGCCACCGAAGAGGAATCAAGTAAGGTTGCTAACCTCGGGGAAAATCGTGTTTATTAACGCGCTGATATTTGTAAACTATTGTTAGGGACCCTCTATTCTCTGTTTTAATGAGATAACGAACTTATCGCAGTGTTTATCTTCACACTGAGTCATCGGAAGGCGATGAATTGATATCCTTGTTCAGGCAATTCCTATGACCAATGGTCCAAGGTTGAATTCTTTGCATGGTCGCAAGCACACGTTCAATAGATGAGTCATTTCACCAAGTGAACAAAGTCACGTGGGTTATGATATCAACCAACAAGAATTTTGAACTTATTCGTAGAGAGGAGGTAGAATGAGTGAACAGCTTTCATCCGATTACCAAGTGCATAACTGCTGTCTGGACACACAAGGCGCCTTCCTATCAGTAGGTACAGATCACTTTCATGCCCCATCCACAAACATGATAAGGTTACCTGAATAAAACATAGAATTCCTCCCTCTCTGTGAGATATGTTTGTCACGATCTCAACATACAGCATGGATTCAGAGAGACTGACCCCTCCCATAAACCTGGTGATGAAAATAGTCCCAAAAATATTGGGAGGTTTTGGAGATCAGTGTTCCTAAAGCTCAATGTCAATTTCGGAGGGAGGGGGGTAGTAGTGTTGTGGTCCAAGAACGCGGATGGCACAAGGGTTATTTATTCGACAAAGCAATACACGGGTTAAGCATTTAAACAAAACCAGACACAAAACCACTAATTTGCACGCCGTATTCGGCATCAGACCGTCTCGGCTGCCACAGACGTCAATGCTCAGTTCCATTAAGTAGCAGGGACCGTTATGAGCGACGCTGCACTTCGATGATCCTTCCTGCGGTTTGTACTATGTCAAGGTATATGCTCTGCACCTACTACTGAATAACCGCTGTATGAGTAATATAATACGATCGCTCATCTTCAGTGCACTACATCACGGATCTGGGTTCTCCGCACAGTTATCATCCTCCTTCTCTCACCATCCGATTAGTTAAGGCTATTGAAGACGGTCACTTGACATGGAACATTTTAAATAAAATCCTGTTTAGCTATAGCTAGATTATTACGCTTTTTTGGTTTATCTCCTATAATCATACAAATAATTTAAACGCCAGGGAAACAATCTCCTTTTCGTCAAACCTGCGGATGTAGATACATGTGTGTAGTGTGAGTGGCAACTGAACATTCATAACGGTGAGCTAAATACCACTGTTCCATTCTGCTGCTGAATAACAGTTTATACAACTATTTTACTTAAACCACGTTTTTTA
>LUCH01002766.1:0-14698 GCA_013368495.1 Paragonimus heterotremus | reverse complement strand
CTGGGCCGGTCGATCGATGTGGCGTGACGTGTCCTGGCTGTCTCGTTAGGAGATGCGCCTCCTAACACTTTTCAAGCACGGTTAATCACCCTTCGTTCTTAAAGTCCACCAGTCAGATTTTTCACGGAGCTTGAAGTAATCTTCTGTCTGCAGTGGCTGTTGAGAACTGCAGAAAATGCTCTCCTTGGAAAGAATGTGCACACCACTTCAACCAGGACTGTGTACGCTCTAAAAACCATACATACGGCCGCCATAAAAAAGACACAGTCACACAATTAATTTTCAATATTCTCCTTATTCACAGACTGACGTCCATTTTTCGCAGCAGTGAGCAACTTTTCTACAAAGTTGACGAAAGGTTGCTCACAAAATAGTGGAGGAAGTAACAACAAAAAAAACTGCGAGAGTACCTTTTGCACAGTAATTCTACGAGGGTCTAGTAACACTGATTTTACTAATCTGCGTCAGCTCTTTCGTACATTGATTAGGTATACTTCCAGTGAGAGACTGTAGTATGATGGAAATTATCTAATCCAAGTTTACTCCAAAATAACTGACAGTTTGTTCGTCCAGCTGTAAATGTTTGCACCCCAATGTGAACTAGTACTGTGGGCCATGAACACGGATGGTTCGATGATTGTTTATTCGAAAAATCAACTGTATGGTCCGACACCACCTCGAACACAAGCACTCATTTGTACACAAAACTAATCCAGGGACACCACATTTGTCGACGCCAAGTTCATGTATGAAAAATATTAATTTTGCTAGAGTGCACTCCGACGTTCCTTACTGTATTTTCCCTCAGTCACTTCAAAGTGCAAATACATGCCTCCGCCTGGCTACTGACGAGTAGTAAAGTGTGATAGTTCATCTTCAATACACTAATATATACACCTATGTTCTACGGGCTAAAGATTATAGCTATCGGCCGATCAGTCAAAAAACTTAATCCTGATGATAAGCAATCACGTTCTCGTGTGTTAACTGGAATGTTGTGTTGCTTAAAAATGCAACTTTTGGGGTGTAGCGAAAAGTGCACTAAGTTCTTAATACAAATGTGGCCTAATAATTGCCTCCCAATATGACGTGCAAATTCACGCTAATAACTTAAAGTGCCAAACAAACAACCAGTGGTCACCTTCCTTTTTCAACCAGTATGTAACCAGTTTTACGTATGAGCATATATATGTATATAATATATACAAACCACAACGGTGGTCAGAAGGCGCATTCATAGTGTTGGTGTTGTGACCGCGAAAGACGGTTGGTCTGAGAATTCGTTTATTGAGAAAACTCATGCATAGTTCATGTCAAAAAGCAAACCACAAAAGCGTACACTCATTTACACATCAGATATGCATTCACGTACATCGGGTGGTGGTACGTTGTCATTCCCCTTGGTGAAACTTCTGCCATAGTGCGTATACACTATTCCGATAGTCTGTTCTTGTCCGTCGTCTTCCTGACGTTCGGAGCTTGCTCTTTTGTTCCCGCATGCTGCCTGTGGGTATTAAACTACTCTTGAGTAGTATACTCGCAACGAAACTGTCTGTCATACAACATTGGTACTCAAAGCGTCTCTCACAATCATACTTACATTCTTCGTGGACGGGACAAGAGTATCTAATATCCATTATCTCTTAGTCATATTTAAAATTTCCGTAGAACGAGAACATTAAGAGCAACATGAACGATAGTAACCACACATAGCTTTACTCACTACAAATGACCAGAATTTCACATAGTGGACACAGGACCAGTTAGAACTATTAACCAGCAACAGCTTACAAACTGCTGGCATACGACGTGAAACACAGACATCAGCGCAATTAAAATATTTTGGGTTAAATGTTATGTTCGATGATCATCACCATCTTTATTATTGTCGTACACAGTAGTAGTACTCACTAAGGCTTGACTGCCACATAGCCATAGAGAAAAAGTAAGTCATGGTTAAAAAGAAAAAAGCAGAAAGGAAGGGGATGTAAATAGTAAAGACAGCTCCGTTTATATTCAAACGTTCAACATCAAGGTGTCTATACCCTGCAAACAAACAGGCAAGCTGTAAATTAAAGTAAGGCACCATCAACAAGACAGCTTCCTTACGACTCTCACTGCCCCGTGTCATTAGATACACTCACTTCGTACACAACTCTGACAAACAACGCCAACGTTCACGTCACTGAGCTCGGTTAGCTGTCATCTCACCCAAAGTCTCCAGCCACCGACTCTGTGAATCACGAGGTCTCCACTCCAGGAGACAAACCCGGCCTAAAGTGACCAACCCCTTGATGAACTAATTTATTCCTCTACACCAGGCGATCATTAGTCCAAATCGCATCTTAAGCCAATCGGCCGCAGCATCAGCAGAGTGCTCGGTGTAACAGACGACTAGGTGGCATTCTTAATAGATGGCCCAGCCATCTAAGTCTGTGTAAACATGAGGATTGAACAAAAGAACTCGCTTGACAATGACTACCAAATACTCACTTCCTAACATTTTGTTACCTACTCTTTGGTGCCACCTGGATGGCGCTATCCGTTTCGGATTAGCCTGTCACAGTGACGGAAGCCAAAGGAAGCCTGTAATTAACCATAATAAAAGATGGCTTTCGTTGAACCACTCGAGGTTCCACCCACACACCACGTATTCAGTGCAAACTAGAAGTAATAAGACCAGGAGGTATGTGAGTAAGGTCTTTGTATCCAGCTGGCCAATGCTGTTAGTGGCAGCCGACACGAGCTTTCGAGCGCAGACATCGATGTTCAAATACTAGAAGGCGGTTTACATCTTCTACCTTAAGCGGACAATCTTCGCTGCCTTAAAGTAATACAACCCTCGATGAATTAACTGCCGGTAGTGAACGAGCTTAAGCCGGACGTTGTCATCGACGCAGTAGAAACAGAATACCAGGAGCCGTGGATACAATTACGTTATTTCTGATTACAAGCCGTTTTATGGATAGCAACAAGTGAATCAAGTGACAAGACTATGTGGAACAGTACCGCACCAATCCCATTACATTTCCCAGGTGTCTGAATGGCAATCGCCGATCCGATAGCACCTGGATAATCGGGACACTCATGGTTGGTTGTAGCCGCATCATTCGAATTGGTAGACCCGAGATTAGAGCGTGTTGTGTTCTGCAGGTGTTTGTCCCGGAAGTGCGGCTTACCACACTAGTGTTGTGAGTCAAGTACGTGGATGGCACAAGGGTTGTTTATTCAGGAAAACAACACAGGGATTATGCGCTAAAACATGATAACAAACAAAAACACTCACCTACGTAAGGTACTGGGCCCAGAACGTCAAGGTCGCCACAGACGTTAATGGCCAGTTCCTTTACATACCAAGAACCATTTCATCTGATGTTGCACTCCGATATTTCTTCTTGTACTTTTCCTGCGGCTACTTCGATGTCAAAATCTATGCTCTTGCCTCCACTACTGAACAGCAGTGGTGTGAATAGAAAAGCACGACCGCTACTCCTCACAACATTAGGTTAGATGCTACGTTAAAACTGCTGGCACGCTTGGCCTTGACAGAATTTCCCTGCAATCATCCCAGGCCCCGTGAAAAGATGCATCATCACGAATTGCTGGTTATGGCATACGGACTTTTGATTTGCAGACACCGTCTGGTTGATCACACCTTCAGTGACCAGCACGTTTAAACATACAATGAGTGATTGTCCACTTGTTTATCTTAGCGGGTGATGTCATACAGTATTTCTATTCACTTGCAATCCTGTCGATAAACTAGCTTATGTCACCCATGCGATTTTGTTCATTGTACATTCCTCAAACTTGCACTCAGTGATTGATGCCCGGTCGACGAAGGTTCGATTATGTGACTGTCGGGGAAGAACTCAATTCCCCGAAAATACCGTTTTATTTGCCATCGCAGTGGCTTAACTCACTACTGAGTATAGTGACCTTCATAGTCGGCACGGTCATGTGCCACTTCACCCATCACGTGCATTCTCAACCTTTGTGCAAATGTCTGGCGCCCCGCACACACGTACGTCCTTTTAATTGGAACGTCAAGGTACTGTCTGGATCTTTGTCTGGTCCACTTCTGTCCTTGTTTTCTCACTGGTCACAAACCGTTTAAAGGTGGTCTAGTTTGTGACCGTCTGGTCTTCGGATTGAGTGACATAAAGTAGATCTGTACGGAGGCCAGTCTTTTCTCTGTATTCGTTCGTTAGCCTCAAGTGGTTGGGTTGGCCGGGAAGATTCGTATTAATCTTGCATACTTCGTAGTCCGTCGTTCAGAACCGTTGAAAGTCGCTCCGTTACCTACCGTTCCCCTAACCGTTATTCCGTTGTCTGTTTTACGCGCTCGTAGGCCGCATACCAAATTACAACAGTGACTAGCTAGATAGAATTCCCTATCCTAATTTACAGTCCAGATATAGTCGATTTGAACACTGATATTCGTGATTAAGTGCCTAACAGATTCACTGCCCCGGACGGATGGATCGAAGTTGTCGTAATCCGCGTCAAGATCACAACATATCATTACAGGAAAGGGGCAAACTGGTTCGCGCTCAGCAAAGTGAAACTGAGACAGACGCACGCACTGACAGGGGATATGAACACAAAGACATGGTGATGCCTTGCGTCCGTTTGGCTCACTTCTGTGTTAATCATTTATTCGGAAAAATGCTCAAATTTCTCGAAAATAACCAGATCTCTGATGAGGCTGGCAGAAGCACAGTGAAGTCGTTTTGGGCACTTTGAGGTTTGGTGAATGGTGGATAAACCGAACGGAGTCAACTAGAAAACTGTTTACAATTAGTTGCATACCAAATGAGATAAAGTATTATATCACATGTTAGCAAACGCCTTGCCACCAGTATAGCATGTTCCCTTGGGACTTCAGTATAAAATGAATTTTTGGCATTCCATAGATTCAGCTCATATTGCGTCTACTCCTCAGACTTAACGTTTATAAACCTTAAGTAATTATTTACCATTCTCTAATATCTGTTCACCTACACGCTGTGCGACCTACTTTTATTGCTTCCCATACTTTTATATTATTTCGGTCAGGTCATCTGCATGTCATGTGGGTCATGTCAACAATACATGGAGGCCTGTCTATGTGCGATAATGTTACGTAGAAATAGCAAACTGTAGGAAATCATATAAGACCACATTGGTCCATACCAAACGTTACAAAGTCCCAAAGATGATCTTTTAAGGGGACAAACGAGAAGAGCGAATTTTAGAAATGTTGTTGCAATCTGTCCACACCTAACCAGTCTCGTTTTTGTGCAGTGTACTTTCACCGCTCTTTGTATAAGCCACACCATTAAAATGTTCAGCCATCGAAGTTTTCTAATTAATTCCTTTTAATTATCGAAGATGAAAATGTGTCATCTATAACTCCTGGTAATGTGACAGTTTACCATCTTCGACCGAGATCGTGTATGTGGTTCTGTCAATAAGAGCAATCACAGTGAGCCTCGATCACAGAGTAAACATTGTATCTCTGGACAAACTATCAGTCCTAAAGTTTTGTTAGGCAACTTGAAGGCCGATTTTAGCCCTATTTCTGAATTTCTTCAGGACTGCTGGTTATATTGGATCGTCGCCTTAGTTACGGGCCCAGCGGCTTGACCCAAAGCAGAGTTGAGAAGAGATGTGGCAACACCGTTTATAGGAAAGGTGAGACAAAATTAGGCCACAGAGGCTTTAAATTTATAGGACAAAACGATTGCCATAGATGGCCGACAGACATAGAGCGGATCAAATTAAACAGTCGCATATGGCATTCAGGCCGTCAAAGCAAATCATGCCACAGGTGGTATCAGAAAGCAATGCGAGAAAACACAGTCCGGATAGCGCACAGAAGTTCAACCGCACGGCTGCAATCTGATTGGCTGAGTGGAACCATACAATCACCCACGTCCATACGATCCGGGCTGGGTCGGCCGATCGATATGCCGTGATGCGACTTGGATGTTTCGTTAGGATAGGCGTCTCTTAACAGGTTTCTTGATGTCAAGACAATAAAAAAGCGTAGAGGACAGTACGAACGGCCGCATAATTGTTTCGGACCGCGTTAGTAACCAAAATATTTCTGCCCAGTTTCGTAAAAAAAATTCTGACTTGGTCTTCAGTCTGATCAATTTTTTGAGTACCCTGAGTGTCCGATTAAGATCAGTTGCATACCCAAACCTGACTGATTCGACCAGTTTGATAAGTTCCCGACAGCTATCTAAACAACCCTCCCAAAAGTGACATCATGACACAGGCCAGAAAATTCGAAATGAATATGTACAGCATTATGACAAGCTCGCGAAGCACAATTGGGAGGCATCGGAGGTTTGGCAACTAAACTAGTGCCATGCTCACACCGTGGTGGACTGTCAGACAGGAAGTGTGAGCATTCCAACTCTCGGCGGAATACCTTAACACAGGGGGGGAGCGCTCAAAAACCCTCAATGGTCGGCTAGCGGACAACAGGGGCGACCGGATGAGTCATCGTTCGACCGGATCGGACCAACGGGCGAGACGTGGCAGCCAAAATAGGATGGATGACCAAATTGACGAAGTGATTACTCCAGCACTCGCAGGAATATCTCGACACAGCTGTGGAGTACGGTCACAGCCCACAGTGGATAGACGGAGGTCAACACGAGCGATCGGACAAGTCATCGTTCAACGAAATCGGATCAACGGACGAGTAATAGCAGGCAGAAAACCCCCGGATGGAAGGCACCAACCACACACCTAAACCGGGTAGACGTGCACACGACGTGGGAGCAGAAACCGGGTGGGGGGTGTTGTGGACTGGAATTGTGATTCAAAATCGCAAGCGCGCCTGTGGCATGGTAACTATCGCGTTGGGCAATAAAGATTGTGCTTTATTGGACGCCTTTTCTCTACAATATGATATAGCTTTGCGGTCGGTAAATCTGGTTTTGTGTAAGTCCATTAGTTACCCTTTCAGTTGGAATTGGCGTGAAATAGTTTGGATTCTTGATTTTGTTTCCGGATGCACAATTATAGCCGATCGGTAAATGTGAAAATCTCTTGACGTTTATCAAGCGATGGTTGAAGTATCTCCTTACAGCAGTATGTGGGAGACCTTGCTCGAAATGAGCTTTCACTCCCACTAGAAAATTTGCTAACGTCGCATAGCTCAAAACGACTTCACTGTGCTGCTGCCAGCCTAATCAGAAATCTGGTTAATTTCGAGAAATCTGAGCATTTTCCCGAATAAATAATTAACACAGAAGTGAGCCAAATGGACACAAGTCATCACCGTGCCTTTGTGTTCATATTCCATGTGAGTGTGTGCGCCTGTCTCAATTTCACTCTGCTGAGCGTGAACCTATAATGATATGTTGTGATCTTGACGCGGATTGACACAGGTTCGTGCCGTGCCTTCACAAGGATGGATCAGTTAATCATTCAGCTAAGACAAACAATTTGTGAAGCAAACTGACGAGCGTGTAGTTTTGAGATACCATCAGTACGTCAGTATGCATCTGAAGTTATTGGTATACGCTACATAGTACTTAAGAATTTATAGATTCCCTTCTGACCGAACACTTATAGCTGACATATTATCGAGAATCAACCTGTTACTCTCCTCATGTCCATGTCCACATTATTAATCACGATGACACGTCGAATTTGATACCTCAACGCAGTTCAACATTTCCTGACATTTTAACCTGCATTCCAAACGGTAACGTGACGTGGACAAGAAGTCGTGTCCAATCGCTCTATGTCCAGCACGGTTGGCAGGTTCTGCAGGTGCAACATAGTGTCGGTATCATCCGCCCTCACATACACACACACCTCAAACACATTATCCCGCTCATGGTTTAAAGCTGTCATTAGTCGCAAACAGTCTCAAACCATAAAGCCATCAGGTTATTGTAGACGTGTTCCCGCTATCAGAGGTCTGGAAGGGAATTGAAACAGCGCGTCGTTCCCCGACTCCGATACACGAACTTGACGGCACACAGTCACATCGAGAGGATTTTGTCTCCGAGACTTGCACGACTTCATCCAACGAAACAGTTGCAAGCTAAGAATCACTCCCACATTAACCCATTCGTCCGCCACATCCTGGAAGCTTCCACTGTCTCACTCAGTGATTCGCAAATGTCAGAATCACATCTACCGTGCTGTCAAGATTTGGATAACTCCAAATTTACTATTCGCTTATACTTGGCACACTGCTATTTAATATATATATATATATATATATATATATATATATATATATATATATATATATATATATATATAGACCACTTTCACTTGTGAGTAACGGTCAAATTGCCCGGTCGATTTCAGAGGAGACACAGTAACTGTCTTGGTAACTGCAATCGATGACCCCTCGACTAGGATTTATCCACAAGTCGTAATCACGGAAACTATCCGTTTGTTAGGCGAAATTTGGTTTACTGAAAGTGTGGTACGATTTCAAGTCCCGGTCGTGGGCTGTGGCAAGGATATGCACTACTAACAAACTTTAACAGGAACGAAACTAGAGTCTATCACTTCTTTTTGAAAGTGGACGACTGCAAAGTCTATGGGAATGCCACAGCCGCGATCAATTATAGATTACGTTCAACTCATAAGGAAACCAAAATTATCCATTACTCATCAAGACCTCCTCTTTTTGAAACACCTACTGATCGTGCGATGCTCACATTAGGAAAACGAATTGCTCTCTGAGCACCGCTTCATGAATTTTTTTATAATTTGTGTCGCTGCAATCCGGTCACACTGCTTCGTTTAAAATTACTCGGTTGTGTGCATAACTGTTTCTGTTTTCCACTGAAAGAGTCTCAGCCTTTCCAATCCATATCTGAGATCCCCGAAAATCCTTCTGGAAAATGTGCATGAAATATTCCGATATATTTTGTCATAATAACGATTATATCACTTTTTTGAACGCTTTCGCTCATGTACTCAAAGTTAAACGTGTTCTAGTCGATGAACAGGCGCTCAACCGCAGTGACCAATAAAAAAACTGCCGTTTCGAACCCACTCCCTTGATTACGTGCCCAGTTAGGTGAGGTTTCCTGTCGCGTTGTGTCACTCAATCGAGAGGAAATCAGAACAGGAGTCTGAGCAGCAGTAAGTAATTTCAATTTACTGGGAAAACGACATCTTTCTTTAGAGGAACAACACTATTTACGATTGCTAATATGCGAGAGGCGTTCTCGCGTTTTGATTGATCAGTTTGTTGTTGTGTTGCTCCAAGACCTTGCACCCAACCAACAGCTCGGTTGTTTGATTCAGCTAGGCATTCAGCAACACCTGATCGCCGTCAGTGAGTGATTGGCGCCAGTTTGATCAAAATTCTGTCTGCAGCAGCCTGTACACGAACACTGATTGGTTGAACCTTCAATCAAGAAACAGCTCCAGTCCAAATTCATTACATTCCTCATTCAGGTTTTTCGGTACAGATTTCATTGATTTGGAAACCTTTCCGGTAATCCTATAGTTTGATTTAGTAGTAGTAATGTAATCTCAAACATCTAATACAGGATTGTCATACGCTAACACACTTCTTACATTATGACCATCTTCATATATACACATGCTGTTTGTACGTAACAATGGGATCGAACACAAAACAATGGTTGATATTGATAACATTCTTTACTCAACTCCAGTTGGTATTTTCATATATACGGCTGATCTGAAATAGGTGTGCTTTAACTCGAATTGTATGTGAATGATATGGTCACTAAGCACGACAACCGATGTATTTCTTTGAGTTTCATCTGGACAACGGTTGACTGCTCGAAGTCATTCAGGTATGCGTGCGTACTGACAGAACGTAATCAATACTATCATTGATGAACGTAGCGTCAGTTCGAAATTCATAGCATATTCGATAACGACAGAACGCGTGCGAACTTCAGTTAGTCCAATAAGTTACTGGAACTCTTGCTTTATAAAGCGGTCTGCAGTCAGAGTGGACGAAATACATGGCACACTGGTAGTATGTTCGGACCGAGCGAACTAGATAACGACAACAAAAATTGTTATTTGCGGATCTGTGCAGAGTTTAACCTTCCTCACTGCTGTTTGGCATGCACAGCAAACGTCGGATTGATATCGACCAACAGACCTAAGCACATAGTGCGGCCGTCTCGGTACTGTATGATCTGGACTCTTCGTTGTCCTTCTTGGGGGAGCAAACGCTTCCGCCCAGTAGGTTTTCTCCACATGATTTACCCGTACAAAATCGGACATGGCCGAAACGTTGACATATAATGTGCTTCTCAGTCGACCGGAGTTTTGCATGGTTAATCGTAACAACCATGGTTATATCGCTTTACCGAATGGTCACGTGAAGCGGACCAACTCACACTCACCAAGGGACATTTCTGTTTTGGTTATAGAACCGGTTTACAGCTTCTGATATTTTGGTTCCAATGTTGCATAGATGGTCAGAACAAAATAGGTGCAGCCACACTGACCAAATGAAAGCACAATGAGTGATCCTCGCCAGGACTCAGTTCAAGAGGTAATATGACCAAGTAAAAGCCCATCTACGTGTCTCACTTCCAAATCAACAATTCATAAAGACTGCGTTTTTTACAAAGTAAAAGATAGAAAGGACAAGGACGACATTCGAATCATCAACTGAATACCTAAATATCAGATCTTTATACACGGAATTACCGACCTCACTGTCTACAGAAGATTGTTGGCCAAGAGGGTTACATAAAACAAAACAAAATTACGGGAATACAAAAATACACTACGAAACTGTACGCATTCAGTCAGGTTAAACGCCTGTCATCAGTTGTACAGAGCTGATTCCTTGACCGGAGGATGATTTGATCTGGACAGCTGTCGTGTGAGTTCCGTCGTTTGGACAGTGAAGATCGATATTAAATTCAGCGTGTGCACCACTATTTTCGACTTTTGGCTTGCCACTGTCTAGCACCGTCAGATGGCATGTGCCACCATGAGCAGCACACAATTAGGGTTTAGAAAAGGTTATTAGGATTGTTTGTAGACATCTGATCGGTGCCCGAAAAGGCCCTGTATGACCGTCTGATGTACACGTATCAGAGACGGCCATGTGATCGTGAACTGAAGCATGCTGCTGCTGTCTATGGTGATGACGATGATGACTGTTCCACAAAAATCCTTCAAGTTCATCACTGCATTGTTGAAGTAGACTAAACTAAACGGCGTAACAGTTGAACAAACAAGCCGCAGATCAGGGAAGCAGCTAGGGTGCTTATCGGAAGTCTCCTGTTCACTTTCAAATAATTGCAAACGATGATCACCAGGATGATTGGGTCACATGAAGCAGCAGCAGCAGCATCCGTTATTGCTAGGACAGTAACCAGTAGACTTATATTAAAGGACAGGTAAACTGTAGACGATGCAGTGAGGGTAATCAAACATACTATAGTGGGGTTCACGCTACTTAATTACTCGGTCGTGGTAACGTTCTTCAGTGGTTCATCTTTGCATCACAATCTTGTGATATATAGTGTCATACTGACAACTTAAAAAATATCGCCAGTTAGCTTATTGTTTGACAGCTTGTCACTTCAATTGTCCATTGGACATGGTTTTTGCTTTTAGTCGATAGGCCAATAGACCGAGCGTTTGTCTGGATAGCCTGAAGCATATCTATATAAACTCTAGTGTAACCTAAAGGGTAATCGTGCAACATATTCTACTTTCGGCTCATATGGGTAAAACACTATCACCATAAACAGTCGTGCTGTTCAAATAGTCAAACGATCTTGTTTAGGGGCAACACTGTGACATTTCGCGTGCAACACCATAGAAATACCTTCCACCCATCTTGAATAAGTGTCTTCACACATCTACATTCGTTGTATTGTTCTGCGATAGTTTCCTGATCTTTTAAAGAAGGATCTCGAATTCTAAAACGCATCCATAGAAATTCTGGCCCGGTGCAGCAGTATTATATGATCATATTATGACAGGTTATTAAATCCCATTTGAAAGCATGTAAGGTGGCTGTTGGCAGAATTCTCAGGTACGACAGTTACTCTTTATTCCCAGACTCAATTTTTATCCGACCTTGTGACAAAGTTTACGAACACTTGCACACTTACACCCATTTTGCAACCATAGGTTCAGTTAATTCTAGACATATCATTCAGGTGTTCATTAAAAATTGTGTATGACAATTTGGACTTTTTTGTTGCTCTGTTTTTACATAGGTAACTACAAAATCTTACTCAGAAATGGTAACCGATATTTTGATTACAGCTCAATGCAAGGTATTGCTGATAGGTGAGAACCCACTGTTCAATCTGTACAAAGCACATTACTGACTTGACATATCATATGCAAGAGCCAGTAAGCTTTGGAAACAATAAAATCATTCTTGGAATTTGATGGGGTTAATTTATTACTATTCAACACAGCCTGCTTATGAGGACTCAGAGCTGCTTATTGTCATTCATTCCAAACTTGGCTGAAAGTAACTGTTTCTAAAATCCGTTTCAAGTCAAGTGATTTATGCACTTTGGGAGGTGAATATTCAGCATTTGTACAACAACGTCTTTAGCAGGTAGCATATTTAATAAAATTATAGCTTCAGCTTTACGGTCAATCCTTCTGCAACACTGCCAGGAGTAATTTTGAAGAAAAAACCATGCTAAGCAAGGAATACATAGGAACTGTATGTACGAGTCTATGTAGATTTGGAATAGAATCCAGGTGAAAATGCAGACACACAACTAGAAAAGTCGAACAGAGGGGGATGATCGAACCGGGATATTTCAGAGGCAAGTGGCTTACAAAGTAAAAACGTTGCAATCAGTATGACTGTAACAAAAAATACCAGTACTGTCGGGCAAGTGCCATATGGACCCAGAAAGAAGTTCAAGATTTTTAATCCAAGAGTGCAAGAAAGATAACCAGGAAGAGAATATGCATGCATACAAAAAAGGGTTAAGACTGTGTGGAGTTTACTACGATTCTGGAAATTAAGCATAAAACGACAGTCCTGTCATTTTGGTAAAAACACTGGTAACATAAACAGACCGTACCAAATTGTAGCCCAACACAACTTCAAAATATTTAACGGATAGGGGCTTAGAAAAAAGCCAGTTTTCAACATGTAATTGGAGATATTTATCAGAAATCTTAAGATTCTTTAAAAGGAGAAAGTGAAACATTAACACACTCGGACCGCTCAACAGTAAAGAGCGTACGTTAGACCACCCCTGCAGGGCGAGAGAGGAAGTTATCCGAGAGGTATGGATGCCAGAGACTAGGTGAGTCCCTGAGAATGGACATGGAGGGAAAGAAGAAAAGTGTGTGTGGGAAATGGCACTTTGGAGAAGACCCGGATTAGTGACTAGTGGGGGCGATACTTGGTCATTTATGCGTGTAAGCTGAGAACAGTTCGAAAATTAATCTGCTGACAGGAGTGTTGGGAATATATGGGTTGTTCCTACAACTCATCGCAATTTGACAGACCCACTAGAAGAATGATCAACTTTAGGAGAGAGGGGTTAGTCACATTCCTGTCCATATTTATAAGTGAAATTGGAATTAAAAGTGGACGTATGCATCAAACTGATTGCCACACATGATTTTATGAATATTGTTAATAAGGGAGCGTGCACTTCAAACCAGGGCACAACGCGTTCAGAGTTCCCATCCGAGACAGACAAATATCTTTTCTTTATATTTTATGTTGACGTAACCATGTTTTTAGATTATGGATGCAAACCTTATGCATGAAGAATTTTCCAAGAAATATCAGGAGGTATAAGCATGATAACCTAGACGGTTGTTCAAGTGGACCACAAACATTCAAAAACCTGTACGAAAAATATGATTGGAATCAGAGAGTTCGTCAGTAGTGAATCTTCCTCCCTGGTAGCCCACAACGGCTATGACCACTAAGACTGCAATCAAGCTGCCTAAGTCAAAATGATCTAATACCCTTCCCAGAATTATAACGGTTGTACGCAGCAAGCCAAATGATCCACGCCTGTCATTCTACTCCAATCATAGAGGAATTGGTGGACGTATAACTAGTCGATTAGATGAACCATTCGCTTTTTGTCTACATTTTCCAAATGTATGCCAACTAGTGGCAAGTTACGCTACCCCACGTGAATCCACAGCTCAGATATGCTGCTGATTAGTGGATCATGCTGTAGTAAGTAAGCATATATATATACATATATAGCAGTATAGGTCGAGACAGCGACATGTACTATCTTATCCTTTAGTCTACTGTTATTCTAAGCGTACATTACTACCTAGGACCGTTGTGGCTTCGAGTATATCCACTGCGCGCAGCAGTGCTCATAATCAAACATACATGTCTTATCCACTGCGCTCTCGGGCTAGGCAAACCCCTCACTGCCAAGTGAGTCAGACTGTTGAGTCATTGACTTCGGGTAGGGTCACCCAAGAAAACCCTGTATCCTATTATCTCGCAGGTCAGACTTTCGAGTCAGAGGCTCGAGGTGGGGTCCCTCAAGTCAACATCCTTCAGCGGCATAAACGACCGAGAAATATCAGAAGGTATCGTTCTCTTGACAGTGACATTACTAACAGACCTCGAATTTCTCCTACTGTTTTACCCCCCATGTCTTCATCTCTCCATATTGCTTCGGGCGATTGTTGTTTTCTGAGGCCAAGACAACTGGTAAACATTGGCGCCTTTAATGCCCGCACTCTCCGACAA
>LUCH01002765.1:67560-78188 GCA_013368495.1 Paragonimus heterotremus | reverse complement strand
AATTCTCAATCTTCTTAGTAACTTTTTCTTCTAGGATATTCCACGTCACTGTTGAGGTGAGCGGCGGCCCGAGCCACAGTACCATTTGGTCAGGCTTATTGCTGTTATGATGATGATGATGATGCACTTAATGACACGGGACAGTGAAAGCTATAAGGAAGGTGCCTTTCTGATGACGCCTTACTTTCACTTCATCATCAACATCACATCATGGACATCAATACATCAGTGGTTCACACTGATGCTTAACCGCTACACATCCATGAAGAAGAAGAAGAAACAAACACTTTTTAGGAAGAGAAGTAAAAAGGGGGAAGGGATCTAATCACTAAAAATAGCTACGTCTACATTCAGACATACAACACCAAGGCGCCTACACCTTGCAGACAAACAACCGAGCTGTAGGTGGAAGTAAAGCGTCATCAACAAGACAGCTTCCTCACGATTTTCACTGCCCGGTGTCATTACGTACACTCACTTCATAGACAACTCGGCCAAATAACCACAACATTCACGCCACTGAGCTCGGTTAGTCGCCATCTTAGTTACAGCTTGGTTGTTTGTTTGCAAGGTGTAGGTGCCTTGATGTTGTAAGTCTGAGTGTTGACTTAGCTATTTTTGGCAGTTAAGTCCCTTTCATTCCCCTTGTTTCTTCTCTGTGCAGGGTTTGCTTTTTCTTCAGTTAAGCATCGGTGAGATCCACTGATGTATTGCTGTCTTTGATAACGATGACAAACTTAGATTGTGTTCGGTGGGTGAATAGGGTGTTTGTGTCCTCCAGGTGAAAGATCCTTGGTGTTTGACACACCAACATTTCAGGTGTAACTTCCGCCGGGAGCGAAAATGGGGAAAGTCTCTGGTACGTGTCTGATATCGAGATTGAAGTGATCACCAATTGGAGCTGTTAGAACAAAGAGGTGGGATCTTAGACAAAACTCGTATCCGATCTGGTTGGATTGACTGCGGATTTTGGTATGTCTTTTCTTGTAGGACGTAGTGATCGAGATCTGCTGTACGTAAAGGTTTGTACGATTTGGTAGCTAGTGTCATTTCCTGTAACTGTCTCCTTCATAAAGGTATCTCAGATTAATATGCAAACCTGTGAAGATGCTCATTTTGCAACCAGAGTGATAGTTTGCAGACAACTCTGTCGGATGTTCCCCTATTATCCGTTCTCTTTTTTCCTGTTCAGTTATTCAACACGACGTTCTAGAAGGTGCACTCTTGGAATCCGATGATCTTCGTATGAAGGTTTTCGCGGTAGTAAGCTAATCGACAAGATGCGTGCAGCCGACCGTGTTCTCTTGAGTAAAGTGACTGACCAGGCTGGTCTGTATTGAAGGCGTTCCGCATCTTTAAAGTGCAAAGTGGTACTTCAGAGGCGTTCTGCTCAAATGCCTGTATCGCAGCGGTAAACTAGAACTGGTGTTTTTTGGAGTAAGGCCTTAACCTTCTTCCACTCCAAAACTGAGAGGCAAGGAGATTGGTTTGTTTTGTTTGTTAGTCTCTTGACCTTCTTGATTTCAATCATTTTAATTACTACATCGTCCATCTAGGCGGTCGTTCGTCGTGAAGTGCAACCCATTCCAATACGTCAAGTTCTAGTCTCTTTCAACAGTTACCGGAATTCTTGGCTGCTTTCGTCACTGAAGCTGGACTTGTTCACTGGTTTTCTTGGTACCTAACTGTTTTTGGAAGTACTGTCCACAAGCGTTTACAGACAGCATTGCTTTCACAGCTGGCACGTGATTGTGGACAATCTTCAGGGTTGTCGAAAGAGGGATCGAGGAAGTTTAGGTGTAGACAGTTTGTTTGCTGAGCTTCTGTTTCACCTCTTCCGTTTTGTTAATTATGGTCGGCGAAACCTGTTCTCCTCAATCTTGCAGTAGCATTTCACGTCTTTCAGTGACGAAGTACAAATCTCACCAGTTTGTTCATAACGCATGACACTGTTTGTGTTGCATCACGGATTAGAACGATTTCATCCGAATACTCTAACTTTTTAAATAAGTCGCCGGAATGGAGTTTTCTGATTGTCTCATCAAATAACCAAGACACTGTTACAACAAGCTTCATTGACGGTCCTAATGTTTTGTGACAGCGTCATTGCTTGAATGCCCCGCGTCTTTCTTTGCAGAATTCAACTACCGTTTTGCTTGTACTTAGTGATTGATGGTATGTTGTCGCGCTGTTTTCCGATTCTGCTGTTTTGTCCCTTTTCAGGTAACATTCTGTTTAGTTTCCTCTCTATATCAGTGATAAACTGTTTGCTGTCTTATGTGTGTAAAGTCTAACACGTTTTACGAGCTTGCATTTGCTTACTTTGGTTATAAACTAATGCATCTGGTAAGGTTACGATTCGGAGTATTCTGTTCTTTGTCTGCCTCACTGAAAAACCTTTAATTATATGTCAACCAGTTGTAGGTAAAGGGACTTGTTACGTCACCAGACATTTAAGAAACCCGTGCTCTCCCGATGCAAATTGCACGCCAGTTGCTGTAGTTGATTGTAGTGAATATGAGATGATTGTTCACATTGGATATTTTCACCGTTTAGCGTAAAGTTTATAGTGTTACGGTCAGTATGCGTCACAAGCATAAACGTGTCTGTTACACTTACGGCGGTCACAAGAATGTGCACTACGAAATTATTTGCACCAGACTCAAACCTAAGCCAACATGTCGGTTTTTTTAGATTAGTTAAAAATCTCATTCGGACAGAAACGTTGCTATCAGCTGTGTTTAAGTTTTGGTAATTCAACTGTCGTGCTATTTAGTACCTTATTAGTTTTTTTAAATTTTTCAGCTGACCTATTCCGGAATTTGGGAATTCAGTTCAGTTTCACGCTTTGGGACAGCCTTGACTTTGCTTGACCTAACCGTACTTTCTGGGGAAGGATTCATTGTAGGCTGCCTTTCACGCGAATGAGCCTTTACACGTCCTCGGACACGTCCACTAGTTTTGAATGGGACGAGTATTTGACGAAGACCGGAGGTCGTCCGGCCGATTCTAAGTGTTTCAAACAAGTGAGTCCGTTTTTTCCACCTTTGCTTACCAGGTTGTATGAATGTGCGGTCCTGATCCGTTCTGTAACATTCTTCCACAGAATAAAGTGTATGGTTAATTGTCATGACCGTTTCCAGTACCTTGCGGCATTTGTCAAGAGTGTTTTGTCTTTATTCCTCTTCAGCTGCATCATAAGTGATGTGCTGGAAGTGGGCATTCGGAAGTACCGGGAACCTAGGAATGTAGCTTTTACTAGACAGTAAGCGGATCGATAGCTAATGATATATCTTTGTTTATCCGCTAACAGTGTGCATACTACGTTGAACGGTTTGGTTATTGAGGTCAATCTGAATGGATGTGAACTAATCAACAAACGATGAATGAAATCAGTTGGCTGTAATTTCTGGAGCACAGATCGTGTTCTTTTGCCGGCCATGGTGTCGCGATCCATCTAGCCTCTAGCTAAAAACATTAGATACAAGTTGATCGTGTTTAGGTTATGGATTTTATTGTTATTTCATTGAGTTCTATATAATGCAAGACCAATTGGTGAAACAAGACAGCAGAATCTGCACGGAGACATCCATTTGCTCTAATTTGCAACTCAGCTGTTTGTTTGCAAAATGTTGATTGCTTACTATGCGAGCTTTCTTGGAAATTTCTGTATATTTAATTAATTTCATTCTTTATTTATCAATTTGGGTTGTTTCGTGTCTTTTTTTCTGGTGGTTATAAAACATCTAATCATCACTGTTAACCATTAATACAACTTGAACTTGAGACCTTCGTTTATTAAATGCATTTATTTCAGTTGTTCCATCTGGAGTTAACGGCATCGTAAAAGTCAGTTTAGATGTGACCCATTGTATTGCTTAACGGTAAACGACTTATGGTACAAAACGTTTTAAATGCAAGTCGGAGTTCAGTTCAGTTGGTCGTCATTAAACTTTCGCATCTGTTGTCCACTTCCGGATACTGTTACTGGTCCGAGCCCGGAAAGGGTAGGGGACCATTTGCGACAGTTTGAATGGTGGGAACTGAATCGCGGAAGAGGATGGAAGCTGATATTTGTGCGAGTTCCATCGGTTATAAGAGATTGCCATATCGAGTGCACTATTGTAGTCTACCACTTCGTGCTAGAATCGTTACAGTGGGCACCGTCATCATGCTAAGTTGGCTAGTCGTGCCTTATCACTTGAACCGTTCCTGCGGACCATCGCTTGTTTCAAGGATATATTCTTTTAAAGTCGAAAGCACTTCATTTGTTCAAAAAGATGCCTAATCTACCACACTCGACGAGGCAGTGACCTTGTATTCAGGCAGTTCTCAGTCCCACACCAACGCTGTTATTGGGTTGGTCCTCCTGCCGAACGGGAACTGTTCCATAAAAACTTAGATGGGTCCCGTCACGCGCAAAAAACAACTTTCTGCTCATGTTGGCTATACCTTCTGTGCTTCAGCTGTGGATGTAAAACTAACGTCCGCCTTGGCTCTTAACTGATGTGGAGGCTTAAACGCTAATGATAATCCTGGATATTGTGTTACTTCTTCAGATATACTACTGTCAGTGCTGTTGTTCACGCCGTTCTTTGTTGTGTCCAGGTAGGTTGCTTAAACCAGAACACTCCCATATATTATCAGCATGCTGAACTACCGTAATCTTTTTCTGGCAGTCTTCTTAATGTGTTCAACTCAAAATCAGATGTGCCTAAACAATTCTTAGTCTTCGTGAATCTTGTTAGTTAGGTTGTTCTACCTTCACACTTGCCAGGCTGTCCTGGAAAAGAACTAAATGTGGTAATCTAGCGACTGACTTTCGTCTCAATATACTGCCGTTGTTTGTGGTCGCTTCGTTCTATCATTTGGTCATAGATTATATGCTCACAAACATGAATTACTCAGTTGGAAATTGATCTGCGAGGATACACGAAACGCCTGTCAAACAGCACGAGCAATTGAACTGCCCTGGTCGTAACGTTGTAGTGACCTAAAGGAACACTAAGCGTAGATCTCAACAGTTATGCGAGCCTCTTATGAAAGGTATGTTCTAAATGAACACAGCGTATCCGACAGATGTGAATTTCTGCAGATTCTGGAGAACTCATAAACAAGCGTCGACTGATCTTCCCCGACTCCTACTACGACATTGATCACCGTGAACCGAAAAACAAGTTTACGAAGAATCTGTGTGAGTACCTCGAGGCTCACTTGTGCGAGCTAGCCATAGAGTTGGAGAAGACACTTTTTTAAGAAACATTTGGGTGATGTGGTTGCAGTGGCAGTCGCAAAGTGTTGGTGAGATTGTATATGAAAAAGATGGTTCACGAATTCACAGCTTGTCGCGGCAACTTATCAGATGAGCTGGACCCTTTGAGGAACAGTTGCCTGAACCGACTCCCTCAGTTGTGGCTGATGGAGATTGTGTAGTTAGTTATGACATTCCAGATGACACTTCGCTGGAAACCAAAGTCATTACGGTGCTAACAATATTTAAATGTAATAAATCTCCAGTTCTTTTCAAAATTGTCGTTGAAAGACCGTTGTCTGAGCTGACCACATTCTTCTGTTCCATATAGGAGTCCGTCGAGGTGCTTCGTGACTTGTGTTTACCAGCAGTCATTTCCATTTCCAACAAAGGTTCTAAAACATTATGTGACAATCACAGAGGTATTGGCCCTGCCTCTATCGCATTGAATACGTTTACTGATCTCCTAATTTGACGGCTAATAAGACATACAGAGAACCAGGTAAAAGAAGAGCTGGCATTTTCCCGGCCATATCATCACCTTGGAACAGACGCTGAGACATCGATACTTCTTTCCCCAGTCGTGATGTTTTTGAATTGAAGGATTGCTTTCGATTCGCTTGCTCAGCATGTTGAAACTATCTCCATCTCAGAGGAGCCCTAGTGTAACATGTCCGTTTGTTGAAGTGCTTGTGTGCTCGCTGTGAGTGGAGTGCTCATTAACATACAGCTGTCTCGAGCGTTCTCCACATCAGTAGGGTTGTTCGACCTCCCCTTCACTTTCAACGTTGTGATGAACGACATTCTGTAGGGAGCATTCAGAGATTTCGGGGATCGCGGAATGGAGCTTTTACCAAAGAATAAGCTGGCTGATATTGACTATGTTTCAGTTCGTTCTTCTACAGAAAACATGCAGACTACTCTGAATCGGTTAAATGATATGTCTGATCTGTATGATTTGCACCTTGCACCTTCACATTATAGTGTTACAATATTGGCTTCGCATTGACCCTTATTGCTGACAGACCACTAGAGGCTGTCGATCGCTTCATTCACCCGGTTAGTATCATCTCACCAGCCTATGGTGTTGCTGTCGAGATGTCCCTGCGGATAGCGAAAACACGTAGTGCATTTGCCAACTTCCGTCACTCGCGAAAACGTCCACTTATCTATTAAAAGCAGAATTTACAATGCATGTCTTCGACCAGTTTTGCTCTGTGAAGCAGGGACTTAACCGACTTGTACAGAAGGCGCACATAGACTCTCGGTATTCGATCACCGTTGTCTGCCCCAGTCACCTTGTATCAAACGGGCTGACTTTCTGAACAACATTATAGTCCGTCTGCGTGTGTTTGGGAAATGTACCAGTTCGCGATCGATAACCAAGATAGTAAAAATGTACGATCTTCCTTGGTTTGGCCACTTAATCGGTCTGTCAACGCAGAGTCTGCCGTATCAGATATTGTTCGGTGTGGTTGCTGATAGTTGGTAGATACCACAAGACGGCTAGAAGATGACGTTGCTCGGCCTTGCGAAAGCCCTGACTGTTCCGCTGAGCCTAATTGGGCGTGTCTGCCAGATTGAGGAGTTCACGACCATCCGCATAACCGGTTAGAAACACTGATGTGGCATTGCGTCGCAGTCAGTGGTAAGCCTGTATCGACAAACTTGTTAGTTCTTCTTCCTCTTGAATTTCTTTTATTTTTTATTTCCTTTTTCGCTGTTCACTTGTAGTTACTTATATCTCCGCTACTTCGTGAACTGTTGTCATGTTAACGCGAGCCACAGTATCCACGGCCACGATCCGAAGCTGAAGGTGACGATGGTAATGATGATTCATAAGCTTAACTGTCACACAACCCTGAGAAAACAATGCTTGTGTAGATATAAAAGAGAAGGCGGATGGGGTTTCCTACACTTTGCGTCAATTTGCTTCCTAATAAGCAATTAAGTTGTGATTGGGTGTAATTGGAACTGCCTCATGACTTGCTTCCGTCTTTTACCGCTGCGTTCCATCAACTTATTTTATTAACTTCATTGACTTACGCCAGCACGAGTTACTGATACGTTGCTATTTTTTTATGATGGTGATGGCCTCCCAAGCTATTTAGTCAAACAGGGGCTACATTCGTGCTACTGAACCCTGTCGATCGTCACCCTTTTGCTTTGGTGGTTTCGTCCATTTTTCTTGGCCAAGTCATCGGTTGGCTTTCTGCTGTCCTATTCCAGTGAAATTGGATTTCAGCAGTGAATTCACGGCTTGGCAAGTGACAGATCGATATTAGTGCATGGCTTAACCACTTCCATGGGCTCATTGTTTGGAAGCAACCTGCTTTTCAAAGGGTCAACTACTGAATGAGTGCACTCATAAATAAGACCCTAAACAAGTTGACTGGATGCATGTCGTACAGTATAGGGCAAAACGTTTAAACATGTGTTTGTATTTAAAAGGCTGTTGAGGTCACTTGAGTGCCACTAGAACTCATAACCGTGAGGTCAGCTCAAACAGATAACGACCGCACAACAGTCAGGTGATGTTTTTTATAATAGAAGATACATAAGTACCAGTAAAGGCATATTGGTTGTATACGTAAAATCAGTGTGAATTGCCACATACGTTCGGAGCAGTATGTCCCAAGAGCGTTTTTGGTCATCACTGGCCGAACATAAGTAAAGCTGTCCAACTTCTGGGTGGCGGCCAAGGCGACCTTTATCTGGACATGCTTATTTCATCAATCGCGTTGCCTACAGAAGAGGAGTAGGTGGCGAGTGCAGGAAAAATTCCAACGAGGTTGCTGCTGAATAGAGGTGCGAGCGCCACATCTCATCTCTCGTTGCAATCCGCCTCCCTCGTGTTATCATCCTTAGTTATGTTGGTCACCTGAATAGATTGGGCTCGTTTGTGGTCGACCCAGCCACCTACCGATTCACGAAACTAACACCGAACAGTTATACTTTAGGTTGCATCGTGATCACATTACTGTTTCTTATAGATGTACCAACGTGAGTAGTTCGATGTGGAGGAACAGGCGCACCAACACATTGTTGGCTCCATCCATTCTCCGATTTGACCCATCACAGTGAACGAAGCAAATGGACATCTGCGAATCAACATAACCACTAGTGGCTTGCGTCGCACCACTTACGGTTCCACTTCCAAGATGGGCTCAGAGGAATAGAAACGAGAGGGGCGTGAGTAGAGACTTCTGTGGTTTAGCCGGTCAATGCAATGCCGGTGAACAGGATGACAATCTAGTGTGCAAGTGTAACCTTTGTTTATCGGAGACAAAAACGAGGGAAACTCCAATGATAATCTGCCGAAGAAGATACTGAAAATACGAGACAAGAATGACCTCTCTATAGTAGTGCATATTAATGCAGTGTAGATCGGATGAGGGAGAGGAATGAAGAGATTTGGACGGAGAACCAAACAGGTTATTCATCATACAGTACACCTATAAGGCTGACGTGAAGAAGGGTAAACAGGCCATCATATCTCAAGTTGACAAAACCGAAGAGTGTACAATCGACTCAACTTACTTGTGCTTAGTCCACTGTCCGTCTCTTTGTTTACTGTTCGCTATAGGTATGTTGATGACCTATCAATCTGAGGTGGCCAGCGCATTGTTTGCAACGCACTACAATCACGTTAACACGACACTTGACACCTATGGTTTCTTTGCGTACTGCGCATTTGATTTCACGATCACACAACTGTCGTTGATTGAGCCGTGATGCGCTTTTCCGGATCGGACTTATCTAGTCAGTTTAGTTTGAGACTGTGTCCTCCGATGGTCTAGGATCGATATTACAGCGTGATCGACATACTTGGATAACATTGTGGTGCTGCAGCTTCTGGTCACCGTGTTTTCACTTTGTTGCTTTTTGTTATATGTACAGCAGTTGTTTCAGAAGCCGTTTGTCAATTGTGCGACGTATTTCTTTCAGATAGCATGGTTGTTTGGGCATCAACACAGATTCAATTTTGTTTCTGTCTGCTCGGGTTTTTTGGACACGACCTACTTCTTCAACGTTGTCGTTGGCATAATCTCAGATACCGCTTGTTCTGTTGATGAAATTTACAAGTTTTTCGACGTTAAACAATGTGAGTGGTACTGCCGCGCAGTAGACAAGCGGCTTAGTTTTTATCATCATTCTTCGTGCAGATGCGCATTTAATGACATCCGAAGATTACGCCAGCTTTGGCCCTTCACACTCATCTCGCGGTTCACGGATAGATCCGTCTACCGATTGTTACCCGAATAGAAGAGTGTGTACTGTTCACACTTTTTTGCATCTATTTAATTTCGGTGTGTTTGGATGTATAATGTGCTTCCATATAGAGTTGGAGTGAAGAGAGAAATGTTGACGCGGTTGCTAGTTAGTCTAGATTTGGATGTTGCGATTGCGTAAATTGTGGTCACTTACTGCACTTCCTTCCTTATGTGTGCAAATAGCGCGATTCTGTCGACTAGCTATTCATCCGAACGGTCTAGCCTCAGAGTAGGCTTATGGCATCGGAGCTTCTAACATTCTGGAGGCGATCGAATTAGCGATTTTCTTCTGGATGTCGGTTACTCAAAAGTCTGACCTACTTGGCGCAGTGTATAAAACGGTCACGTCTGGTTTCGCTTACTCCTGTTCGTATTAGTTGCGTTCTAAGCTGTATTATGATCTTGCAAGTATTGACAGTTTTTCGACCTCATAAAATGATAGGGTAGGGTCACGGTTAATCGTTGGCTGATTTAAAGTCTTCCTTGAGTGATCTTCTAGTTTTATCCCTGTTTGTGTAGGAAATAGGAGTGTTAAAAGTATAGATGTGATTTTGTAGTGTGTATACCAGTCGTCCGTCTTCAAAACGACGAGGAATGTTTCAGAGCGAAAGTTTCGTCAAATGGATGTAAACTTGGCACGCCACCCGTTGAAACACTATCAGCCCGATATCCATATAATCATGGCATCACTACCTGATCTAGTACTTGGGCTGGTGCAGACGAGCAAAGGATGACAAGTGTTTATCAGTGTACAACAGTCTACATTATGAGCAGGAGAATGATCTGAATAACAGACTAATACGCCATATGTAAAAGAAGTAATCCTACAAACGCGCACAGCGTGCACCGGGAAAAGAAAGAATATCAGCAAAAAGAACCGTTCTCTATACTCGACTGAAATGTACTCCGGGAATAGGGGCCATATGAAGCACGGTGATTGCGAACAAGTGCTGCAAAATTGGCATAATACTTAAGATTTTACTCTACAATTCGCGTCTAGTTTACATACTTAGCTGTTAAAACCTTTCACACAACTGTTGTTCTAAGGGATGAGTTGAACAAACTATATATATATATATATATATATATATATATATATATAT
>LUCH01002765.1:31444-67460 GCA_013368495.1 Paragonimus heterotremus | reverse complement strand
AAGGGATGAGTTGAACAAACTATATATATATATATATATATATATATATATATATATATATGCATCAAAGTGCCACGCGGTCACATCAACGCGACCTATCTTTGTATACCCTACATTAGATTCCACGGCCATGCAGCCGTCGCTCACTGTATTTTCGGCACCCCCCGTGGTTCCATTTCCATGAGCGATTCGGTTCAAGATTGTATTCTTTTTTGAGCTGAAAGCTGTATTCCAATGTGAAGAGTTGACTTTAGTCACTTCTTTATACCATAGCTTCATGTAACCCATCGTCCTTACATATTCTGCTTCGGGCTGTATTCCGTAACCATCCCACGCACTTCCAGTGACTGACGAGACACGTTCAGTGACAACATGATCTCAGTTGCGCTCGTTTCTGCCGGATGCTTGGGATGCATCCTAGATAACATGGACGGCCTGGGTACTACCGGCTGCTTCTAAGTTAGCGGGATGAGTTTTAAACCGACCATTGTGCACATGGCCGCTTGTTGAGCACCCGACGTTTCTGCACCTTAACTCCGCTTACTGTTGTTCTGAGGTATCTTCATTGTTTGCACGCGATGAAAGGGGACACACATGATCGCCTCGGCTTCCGTCGCCATGGTAACCCACAATCTCAAATAGGGCACTTTCTTCTCCCTCCCGGCGGAGATCCCTATAATTGAAGACACCGTAGACAGTTACTGCTACCTAAACGCCAATCTGTCGACAACCGTGATCCGTGACCTTTGTCAGCTTTTGTAGCTGTGACCGTTTCAGCTTCTGGACTCCTCAAGCAACGAGTATGGAGTGATCGCAGGCTGAATAAGAGAATTAAGCTGTTCGTTAATGCAGCTGTGTTGATCCTCATCCCACTGGATGACGACGAAAAGCGAACTCCATATCAGTTCTGTGTGTGGTATCCGAGTCGCATTCGTCTACGATGTCTAGGCCTCATCCTGAGCATCTGGTAGTTGGGAGTAATCCCCATAATCGAAGTCTAGCGAACGTGGACAGATTTATATTCACCTTGATGCTCAACTTCTTTGGCTGAGATACGTGCATGAGGTGAATAGGAAACTTCACGGAAGCTGACATTGTACTAAGAGTTTCAATTCGATGAACGAAGACTCAGTTTTTGGAAGCTGTTACATTACTTTGCTGTTCAATGGTAGTACGTACAGTGCATTTTGATACTAGCCTGCAATTGTTAAAATCCCTGAATTGGGAACGTAACGAGGGCACACACTAGCGGTTTCGAACGGATCGAACCAGAACTTTCTCTTGTGGCACATTCGATTGGTCGGTCAGTTCAAGAATCCGTCTTTTTTCGAAATCGAAGAGACCTATAAAGCCGCGCTGTACGTGCGTGCGTTTTCAGTTTCGAGCCGTATGTGTGGGTGTTATTACTCGAGTTGCGGCTATAAAATGACATTTATTGACACTTGCAAACGTAAGAAAAAGCAAGCCAAACAATGAAACCTCGTAAGTTAAATTCATAAATTCCGTATCAAGCGAACTAGAAATGTAACAGCGAGAGATGTCTTTAGAGGCCTCGGTACTTTTGTATTTCGAGTTATCCGTTTGAACATACTACATGTATGCAGTTTGCCTCCTCGGTTGGTTAACTGAAATGATGTGTGCCCACATTTGACCACTGAACCGACAACGCATTCATCTCATCGAACGAACATTGGGTCGTCATCGTGTGTGTGTGTGTGTTAGGATCAGGGTTCCATGTTAAACTGCTGTTTTGAGGGGTGACATTTCTTAGTCTTCTTTAATATTTCAGCGGCTTTCTCCTTATCGCTTTATCGTCCCGTAGTTGGTGATCTGTTTACGATAGTTCACATTCATTTGCTGCTGCACGCCACATTATTTTTTGATTCTATAGTCCGTTTGCCTATATGATACATGCGTTCACTTATGTTTATCTGTCTTCTATTGGACTTCGTGAAACTAAACAGTTTGAATCAAGCGTAGCCGATCACTGATTTGAACTGCTCATCTAGGGATGTTTCTATCCAGTTGTGGTTTGATTGACTGATCGATCGATTGATTGTTTGATTGACAGTTGGCAGTATACCTGTTAAAGATTTGCACGTAGGAATCGTGTTACGTTTGCTTCTCTTTGTACACACTTACGATTCTAACAGCAGCATACGCTTCTCACGCACAAATTCTTACGGGGAAGTTGAGGACATCACGTCACATCAACATTCGAATACACATTTGGGTCATCTTAAGGTTACACGTCGTTCTTCGTCGAGCACACATCTGCATTTTTCTCACACATGCTTTTCTCGGATTTACTCTTCACATTTATACATGTTCTGCACACGTCGTTTGGGTTGTCTCAGTTATGTCGTGAGCTCTTTGGATTGCCTCGTGTTGAATGTCGATGAGATACGGAGTTCATCACTCACACACGTCTTGTCCGATGTTTTTTGGTTTACCCAACTCCCTGAGCTTGGACGAAAACTTTTTCTGTTTGTTTGACGGGTCAGTAATACGCAACGACGGTAGTGGAGAGACGGAAATTAATTGATTCGTTTGACAAATTTTGAATGCCAGGCATTGACCTGAGGGTACTGTAAGTACTGACACATGCCTTCCTGCGTTTACTCCGTCGTACTATTCAGACTACGATAAAACTCAAGGGTAACTTCTCGAGCATGCATCGAAAGATCTGTGTACGCCAAAGTCCTCCACTTAAGACGGCAAAATTGTTGTATGCTGTTATCTAATAACGCCACATCGATATTTTTGCCATCTTTCGCGAGAGTCACTTGTAAATGTGTCTTCTGTAACAGCATGTTAGGGCACGTCGCTAACGCTTCAACCATCACGTTATTCAACGATCGCTCGTGAGGTATTTAATACTGCTGAGCATGCTTTCTGCTGTTTGCGTTTCAAACAATTCTTCCGTTCGTGATAAAGCTGCGGAATAGCTGCTTATCTATTCTGACTTATGATTAACCAATCACGTTACAGTTGGAGAGCAATTTCCGTTTGCGATCCATGTCCAGTTATTTTTCTTCTCGTCCGCGTATTCTTCATTGGCTAATTGCAGCCATTTATCGTTCATCGATCAATTATGCTGAACAAGCATGCGCCGAATATTGCTATAGTTGAATGAGTATGAGCTTAATCTTGGTCTGTGTCCATAGACTCCTTGGAACCAAGGTGTTCAAAGTAACTGCGCCACGCTGTACTCTACCATTTGCACTTCTCTATGGTTTAACGAAGTTGCATGGTTTCATCTGAAACTCTGTTTGTCCTGCACTCTGTCTTCTTTTGGTGAATACATTACACCGGTGGCCTTAAAGACCTGTATATCAACTCCCAGCTATGTTGTTAATCGTCTGAATGAATTGATTTTTTTTAGAAATCTTCAATATAGTTGGACAATGGTACATAGTTATCTAGACACATACCCGCACTCTCAACTGCATGGCCTTTTGCTCTAACCATTTGAAGCGACGAGTGATGTGTCGGCTCGTTTCTTGTTGTATTTGTGTGGCGTGTTCGAAATAGTGAGGTTTCTTGCTTATGTGAATCAAAGTCTCTGTTGACAGTCAGATTCCCTATTTTCTTTGTGATCAGTTCTATTTGTGGTGGCACCCATTCCAAGATTAGCCCATCACAGTGAACGAAGCAAATGGGCATCTGCGAATCAACTTAACCACTAGTGGCTTGCGTCGCACCACTTACGGTTCCACTTCCAAGGTGGACTCGGAGGAATAAAAACGAGAGGCGCGTGAGTAGAGACTTCTGTGGTTTAGCCGGTCAATGCAATGCCGGTGAACAGGATGACAATCTAGTGTGCAAGTGTAACCTTTGTTTATCGGAGACAAAAACGAGGGAAACTCCAATGATAATCTGCCGAAGAAGATACTGAAAATACGAGACAAGAATGACCTCTCTATAGTAGTGCATATTAATGCAGTGTAGATCGGATGAGGGAGAGAAATGAAGAGATTTGGACGGAGAACCAAACAGGTTATTCATCATACAGTACACCTATAAGGCTGACGTGAAGAAGGGTAAACAGGCCATCATGTCTCAAGTTTATGAAAGGACTATGGGTGATTTGCCGATAGTCCATGTTGTTGGTTGACAAAAACGAAGAATGTGCAATCGACTCAACTTCCTTGCGCTTAGTCCACTGTCCGTTTCTTTGTTTACTGTTCGCTATAGGTATGTTGATGACCTATCAATCTGAGGTGGCCAGCGCATTGTTTGCAACACACTACAATCACGTTAGCATGACACATGACACCTATAGTTTCTTTGCGTACTGCACGTTTGATTTCACGATCACACAGCTGTCGTTGATTGAGCCATGGTGCACTTTTCCGGATCGGACTTATCTAGTCGGTCTAGTTTGAGACTGTATCCTCCGATGGTCTAGGATTGATATTACAGCGTGATCGACATACTTGGATAACGTTGTGGTGCTGCAGCTTCTGGTCACCGTGTTTTCACTTTGTTGCTTTTTGTTATATGTACAGCAGTTGTTTCAGAAGCCGTTTGTCAATTGTGCGTCGTACTTGTCTCATCCAACTTAACTGGTTGAGCATCAGCAAATACTTACCAACTCCTTAGTTTTCACAGCAACCATCCCATCTGCCTTCAAAGAAGCTGCATCCAGACTCTGTTTGTACGATTTGGTGCTCACTGGTGTAACACAGAGCTCCAGAGAAAGGAAGAAATGTGCATGTACCACATATTTCTTCGCAGCTGATGCGCACGAAGTTCTGTCAGGCTGCTTGTTGCAGCAGAAGATTCGAGCTTCACGGAATCGTCAGCAAAGCGGATTATTTTACCAACGATGAAATTCTCATCAGAAATGACTAGAAGGCTTCTGTGATCTTACGGCATCCCGCTGGCGCATAAACGAACGGCAACATTTCGAAGAATTCTCTGAAAACCGAAGGACTAGCTCAAATCCGCCGACAGAAGAGATGTAGACATTATCAGATACAATGACTGTGGATGTCGCATCGGCTAAAGGGGACAGAATTCATCTCCATGAATAGGTGAACACGATTTTGTCCTCGTGAAACATCGGCTTTTTTGTCTTTCTCTGTTAATATCAAACTGGACACATTCAACTTGAGCTATGCCGAATTCCTTATTGAGGCGAACACAGAACACGCAGGGAATCTTTTTGTGGTCTGATGCTCATCACCTGGTTCATTAAACAAACATTGAGTTGGACAAAACCTATGAACCAAAGACTTGAGGAGACATGAACATCTTCGTACCTAAATACCGCCATATATGAACAGGGCAACTTCAACGTGTTGGACCGGTCGTTAAAGCTGGACAGTGGCCAGGCAGTCAAGTCGAAGTCCGAAAACGAAGAAATAACCTTCACACTCAAAATAGAGGAGTCAACCAATCAGACTCCAGGTCACAGTCCACTAGTAACAAAAAGTCGCTAACCAGACCCTTGGTTAAAAGTTCGTAAGCTATACGAAATGACCAGTGGAGACATGCGAAACAATGGGAAATAGCTAATCGTAACTCGTCAAAGTTCAAAGTAACAGGAAGACTAGTCGATGTTCAAATTTGAAAAAGTCAACCCACTTTTGTGTATAGGACCAAACATCCGTCAAACTCCAACCCCAAGTACTTGTGCACTGATCATTTGGCGATAAAAAATTTGCCATCTACAGACCGAAGTGGGAGAACAACCAAATACTTGTAATGGATATGCGCTCAAATACCGAATAGCAAATCCCATTAATGTATATTCATCGGTAGATATCTTTAATAACAGTAAGATGCGAGGCAAAAGAACGGCGTACACATTAAAATTGATGCTTTTGTTTTCAGTTTCTAGAAGACCGAAAACTGGGAGTGTCAGCGACGCGTAGATGTTTGGCGTGAAACTTCGCAACACAATGCTATTTTCTTCTGACTGTTGCGGGGTAGTTTTGCGTACGTTATCATCAATGTCTGACATTACGGGAATTCCATCGCCTGGCATCTCTTACACACAACGATTAATGTCCTGGCCAGGATTTACGAATGAAGTTCCTTTGAACTCACTCTTTTGAGGGTGACGAAGTTCAGGCCTTTCCAGAGGGCCTCGAGGACATGGTTGAGGTGTTGAACGTCAACATGATGTCGAGTGATGTCGCAGGCTCTACGAACAATGGAGAAGATAGGTTCAAGGTTGCTACTGGTGACATCTTGAGGAAATCCTTGCAAAATTATAGTGGATCGTTGCGAAGGGACGCCCTGTTGGCTACACTTGACTGTGCGACTCACCGCTGTGACGGTATTCAGCGAGACAATTCGGCCCACCTTGAATGAGTAGTAGTGGGTCCTTCGATGCTTGCCAATACTTCGCAGTGTTTGTTTACAGAGCACCGCCTGAACTGGGTAAAGATCTTTGACGACAGTTGCTGATGTAGCAGATTGTCGAAAGTCACCCGATAACTGTTCATAACAAAGTTCGATGGTCTTGCCGTCGGGGGGTGGACATTGATGAGTTTATAAAGGTGACTCAAGGGTTGCGAGCTTCAGTGAACATGACGAAAACCACAAACAGTAAACCCACAGAAATTAACGGAACGAATGGAGGTGGTTTTATTCGTGTTAAATTGAGCATCACAAACTGGAAAGCTGTTTTCACTGTAGGAGAAAAAGACATTGGCGGAGTGAGTGTCCAGCTCACTTGTTAGGAAGGTTTAGCACTAATTGTTTCCCGATTGTCCTTTTTGTTGAATGGGTCGGGTCGTAGTGAAAACAATTGGAAAATATGTCGTACATACATCTGTTGTGGTAACAGGAGGATAGAATAATGCTTCGTCGGTACTGCGACAGCTACTTCGTTAATCACTCATGATTGTAAGAAAACCTTTAAATCAGTATGATAGTTCGAGAAGATGGAGGCTATAATCGTTTAGATTCTTTGCGAAATTTTTCCACGTAAAGCGTGAATGTTTCCGGCTGTTTCTCTCCGTTTTCGATCCCCTAATTCGCCGCTAACCGCAACGGGTGCTTCGTTCTTTTTTGTTTGTTTTCACACTACTGATTACCGTCACTGAACAATAGACTGCACCATGTGAGTGTCGTTTCTTTGTGAGGCTAGTTCATCGTTGGAAAGAAGCAAATGTTTTGTGTAATGTTTATTTCGTGTATACACGTGTTCACAAAATCGAACTTTGAGTTATTCTATGATCTCCAATGGATTATCGCTATTTTATCGACACATTGTGCTTGTTCATGCACTGTTCCGATCATTCTGAATTAGCCACTTCGAACCACCTTACACTATAAGTTGGAAATTACCTACGGTTGATCGTAGCTGTTGCTTTCTCATAGACTTTTCACTTGACCCCTTTTGAAAAGGAGCACTAGTCTCGAGTTTCGCTCTTATTAGAGCATTTCGTCAGTAGTGTATATCCTTACCACTACCGAGACTAGAGCTCCGGCCACGCTTTCATGAAACAGCCGAGTTTACCACTGCGCCATTGGCCTCACATTATGCACAACTGAATAGCCATATATGAACTTTCAGCCATATTCGCTTTTGAATTATTCTCTGATTGCCCAACCGCTTTGAGAGGAGACACAATAAATGCCCAGTGAAAACAAAATTTCCTACTATTTATCAACAACCCATACTACTTCATCTTTAAATCCTTCTAATTTCCCCTACATAGTCCCTAGTTCCACCACCCAATCATTTCGAAGTTAACACTCTGTTGGAAGCCGAAGATCAAAGAAGTGCTGCGCTGGATGTCCAAACTATTTCGGCGTATACAATCGATGGTGTACGGTCTCGATCGTCTGGCCTATCCGGTTCCAGTGGGAATCTTACCAATTCCAGCAGGCGCCCAGTTCTAGTAACCAACCCATTGAGTAATGTGCGACGCTTCCGAGCTGCTGCTTTCAGCTTAGCTCAGGTAGTCGAAGTGTGGGGTTCACGTTTACGAATCCGATTGGTTGGAACAGATGATCGCAACGATTGCTGGTTTCTGGTGGATTCAGACCAAATTCGACCCTATCCTTCTGGAGAATCGCTCCAACCTCCATTCGGTTATATGCACAATCATTTACATTGGAGTCGGACGCTAAAAACAGCCACGGAAGGTGCAAAGTTTGCTGATCCTTCCTGGTTCATCTCAGTAAGTCAGGTCATAGTGCACATTCATAAACGTTTGCTTGTTGGTTTATTTCGTCGGTCTAGTTACAAGTACTGTGAAATGACTTCATTCAGTTTTGGCCGTAGCACGTCTTCACGGTGCAGGTTCTAGTCACTTTCAACGATGACGCTACCTGTCATTTGTGTAATTTCTTCGTCAACTGCCAATTTCCTCGAACCCTATTCAAAGGCGATCCCATTGTTCTTAAGTACATGACCGACACAACACCTTAGTACTTGCGTAAACTATGCTACGACTTTGACAGAAACGAAGAGTTTACCCAAGCAGCGGCGGATTTTGATCACACACTAATCACGTTAGCCTGTTGCATTCTGTCGCATGGATGTTCGCCTGGTTTGTCTGAGTTTCCTGTGAAGTGAGGTCAAGTATTGATGCACAGTGGTCACATATCGTGCGGATGCCGCCCTATGTTTATTCGCAACTGTTGCTTGTATAGTTTTTGTGCTTATATATAGATGTGTATGTAGGGTTGTGAGACGGACAAAGTGGAGACGATCAGTATTGTAATGGCGGCGCTATTGGGCTTTGCATATCGGTGTGTAGGTCACTACTTCTCAATATTGGCGACTTTGATTCACGTGTTCCACGATGAACCCTGAAACTAGGTGATATTGTTTGTATTGCGTATTTTTTCAGTTATGCGCACTGGATTCAGGTCTCCATTTTTCTTTTACGTTTGTAAACAGCCTTCCGAAATTTCCGTATTCTTCCCTTCTGATTGAACTTTTTAGGGATATTGTGTTGGGCGATCTTCTTAGCTGTTTGTCTAGGAAGGGTTCTACTTACTTGTTACTGTGCTGCCACCTGTGTGTAAAATTGCTTAGACTAAATTAGTTCATTCCGCTTTGATTCATGCGTGAACCGTTGCTGCTGTACTGTCGAGTCATATCAATGTCACTAACGAATGAAGTTGCTCGGGCACGGCGCAACTTGTTAAATGATTTTTCCATCTGAATATCGTAGTGCTCAGATAAAGATTTAAACGTTGTGTGTTTCTGTCAATGAGGAACAAATTGTATGTACAGAAAATGGAACTCATGTTGGCAAAACTTTTGTTCGTTTCAATGAGTTGGGATTTTTAGTGAAGATGAACGATCTGAATTAGTGAACTCGTTTTCTCTTCTACTATTTCTACTTAACAAAGGTAGACATACTTCTCCCTATGTGTTCATAAATGACCATGCTTTTACTGACATGCTAGTCAACTGTAGGTCACCAAATCTGTTACAATTATTCTAAGTACTCGAGTGTATAGAAGGCAAGCTAAATTTGAATGTTTTTTCGTTTTTTTTGGTTAAAAGTAGAATATTATGTGCATTTATGAACGGCTAATTTCACTAACTAGCGTGAGGTGGGCATGACTGTTGAATATCATTTTAATTTCTTTATGAAAAATCTTGGTTTTTTCGGGTGTCAATATATTTATAATCTTTTGAAGTGTGGTTATATTCAAACGAAAAGCTTACAATTCTAGAAATTTCTCGATTCTGTTGTTAACCCGAACGAATGACTATTTTAAGAGATCATCATCGTAACGGGATTCGATCAAAATGAACTCTTAACTTATTCAAACAACTCATTTTCATCGGCCTTTATTGGGGACTACTTCATCTAACCCGTTCTGATTTGTAAATACTAGAAGTGGACCAGGAGCACTGGAGCTGATGTGATTTCGTAAACGTGGTTGACTAACACGGAGGCTACTTCATTGGAACATAATTTTATTTACCTATGCCAGTTTAACAGAGTTCATCAGTATTATCATGTATGCTTTAAACCAACTTGGCTACATTTTCCCATATTCTGTTAAGCCACCTCCCGACCCTGCGGATAACTGCTTCCAAGTAGGGGACAAGTTGGAAGCTGTGGACCGTCGTAATACTCAGCTTATTTGTCCGGCCTCAGTCGGAGCGGTGAACGGCCAACACATTCTGGTTAGTTTCGACGGGTGGTCTGGCGCGTTCGATTATTGGACACGGTTTGATAGCCGTGAACTTTTTCCTGTCGGATGGTGTAAACTGGCTGATTATCCGTTGCAAGCTCCTGGACCGAATGCTTTGAGATCTCCCACCAGTCATTCTACACCTGGGCCCGTTGGATTACGGGCGCCAGTACAGCATCCTCATCGTCCTTCGCTAGACCTTGCTGTCACCACCGAGACGCCTAATCGTCCAAAAGCACGGTTGGCAAATCGTTCAAGGAACAGACGTTTATCACGCCCAGTCAAACGGTATGTCAAATCCTCAGCTGGGAAACGGGCCTCCTCATTGACTGCTATCAAACGACGCGATGCCACCAGCGTCAAGACCAATTCAGTCAGTGCTGTGGCTGCTACCACCTCTTGGCCTGGCGTCCACGAACATGAGAAACTAACAAATCTAGACTCGTCTGGGGATTACAACGACTCTATCAATTCATCTGCTCGTTCGTTGTCGTCCCCACCCGTGATTCATCCCGCGACCGAAGATGTCTCGCATTGTTTTCTCAATTTAAGTGGCTCTTCCCCGGACCATCCGCCTCCCTCCATTGAAGCCGCTCTGCCGTTGCCTACTGAACACTCCCGGACTCGTAGAACCAGCAGTTCTTCTGATTGTGTAGTACGTTTACAAGCTAAGTCACCATCGGCTCCTGCTGACTACGCGAAACCGGAACAAAAGTCGTGGCAGGTGGTCACTATGATAACACCAATTTCCAGGGAGAAGTTGAGGAAAACAAAGACTAATAAACGACATCGGCATTCCATAGACAAGAAAGCTGGCGGACTGCGAAAGAAGTTCAAACTTGTCAGGTTTGTGCGTTTTACTCTTTTTTATCGTATTATAAGGAGCTTGATGTTTTCAACTTAGACATACTTTTAGGCTCCACTACGGCACGCGATTGGCGAACAAGCGCTGCACCCTATTTGACCCTGATGACAAGACTAGATATTCCACACACCTATTGGTTTTTATGATGTTTCTTCATCTTATTCTTTTACCTTATTTACTACGTTCGTTCCATGAGTTTTCTCTATCCCGTTCTTTGTGTAACAGTATTGCGACAATAGGTGTCTTTGTGATGTTAGTTGTTGGATGTTCTTCCGGAGTTACGGTGGATGCAGAACGTGTGAGTGGTACTACAAGCAGTGTAGCGCTATTCACTTGTGATGGTGTAAGTTCGCAGGCGTTTTTATGCTTCCGTCACTGTGACAAACTAGTCGGGATACAGATGGTGCCAACGGTGATCGCTGTCAAACGTTGACTTGACTTCTAAAGCATTCCCCGTTTTAGTGGAAACGAACTGAATGATGTTACTTGTTTCTCGTTCACGTGGAACATCCAGGCCTACTCGTTTTTGTTTCTTTTTCGTTGCAGTATGACTGAAGTATCATTTTCTATGTCGTTAGTCCCTCAGCGTTTGTGCAAATGCCTAAAGCTTTCTCTCTTCCAGCTCCTTGTATGATAGTGTTATTCACAAAATTTCAGATCGGTGCTTAACCTTGTACGAGATTGGTTCCCTAGCAATCATCTAGGCAGCCTTTCTGGTAATATACATGACTTGTGTTTATTGTTAACACGTTGCCTTGTTTTCTTTTGGTTTTACGGTCGTCATCTTTTGTCTGAGGTTTACAAACTTACAGTAGAACTGTATGGAATTATCAACCATCTCACAATTGTGGACCCGGCTAGAAAATCCGAAGTCCAGTCCATTTCTCGGAATTCCAACTGAATGACTTACCCAAAGGGTTTACCCAGCGACCGGGCCTCTCAGCCGAGTTCGGTTAATAAACAATCGTAACACATCACTGTAGCCACCAACATGCTGACCAGTACGGGAATGTGTGCGCATTTCATATCGAATCGGTCGGCTTCATCATCCCAGTGTGTTGGCCACCACGGTCTACCACTGACCATATCTGGCTGTTGACGAGCTTCTCAGTAAATGTCCCAGGTTTCGGGAAAAAAAACTCGCAAAATTGGGAACCAGCATGTGCTAATGAGTACAGATGGAGAAAGTAAGAATGGGATAATTCCTTATTGGACGTTGAATAACAACGTTACATTCGTGAACGAAACCGATTCATGAATTAGTAAATGATGGACTGAAAACTATCAATTTCCTCGTAGAACCCCGGATACCCCGCTGTGTCTTTAGGATTGCCACATCATTTGTGCACTGTGATGCGATCTCATATAACCGTGTTGTCAAATCACTAAATGACGTATAACATCGAACCGCGACGTTCCACTTCCAGACGGCATGTTTTATTTGACTACTTTAGCCATGTAGTTCCACATTGTAGGCCACTTGCTGCGCTATCGAGACCAACGTGAACAGCCCGTTCAGAAGTGATTTTTGAATTGGGCTACTTTGTTTTCTACAAATTTGATTAATCCTAAATAATGGCATATCCAGAATGGGAAGACCGTTTAGGTCGAATGATCACCACCTATGATGCCATTTGAATGCATATGTGGGCCGATCAAACTGAACCGAGTTAAAGGTTTAGCATGCATCCTGAAAAAATCGTGTTCCTTCACCAGTTGGCTGTGCAGACTGCAAGTGCAAATGCTTCTAATTGTTTTTAAGATCGATGCCTTCATTTCACTGAAGGCATGCCGGAACTATGGATTACCAGGGGACTAGTTCGTCCCCCCTCTCTCTCTCTCTGTCTAACTGCGATTATGTCTGATCGCAATTTGCTCAGTTCAGTTTACCGGACGGTAACCCCACGCAACCTGGTCTGGTCTGGAACTAGATCACAGTGGTGAACCGTAATTAAGAGAATGACGCGTCGGTAGTCTGGCGACTGAATAATGCGTTTATTCGAGGCTTGTAATGAAAGCGTGGAAGAAATCACTAGGAAGTTTAACCCAAAGCTTATAGGTACACGATTTGTTATTTGCAAATCCTTTTGAGTGTCGGTGAAAAATTCACTACGAGCAATGTTTCTATTCTGCAAAGTGGTGGTCGACCGCACACATCAAAATTTGACTGTTCTGTTTGTTACGAGCAACCTGTACAAGAAAGTCCGTCGGTTCGCTCAAAAATGTATTGCATCAAAATCCCGAAGTACACAAGTGTGATCCATACCGAGAGGTTCGATCACAGGAGATTGGGTTGTTGGATGCTGCAAAACGAGTTATTTTACACGTGATATTTGTCGAAAAGAGATATACATTCGACAATATTTACTGACGAAGCAATAGTCCGTTTAACTGGAATCGTTAGGAGGAAGTAGCTTATTTTTTACTATGCCCGCTTGTATTCACTGATGGTTACCCTTTGAGTAAGCTCTCTATGAGGAATTCGCATGAACTGACTAGAATTTTAGGTTTTGTTTCCGGGTACACAATTGTGGGATGATTGGTATTTCAAGTTATTCTGAGACGCATTACTTGTATACAATGGATTAGGAAAAACAAATGACCTGGATACTATTTGTATGTTTAGTGGAGTTTGTGGATCGTTGTGGGCGTTTAATGACACAAAAATTCAACTTATCCAAAGATTTTAGGTAATATTATTTTTATTGGGTACGGTAGCTTTATTTCCTGTTGACTAAATATCACCGGAAACGCCTGATTAGTTTGATGGCTTTTGCCACTCATCAGGTTTGTGCACACAGTGACACTTGACAACACATTTTGTCGTATAAAATTGTGCGTCTGAATCTTGATGCAAACTGATATTTTGTTTATTCCTTACCGGTGTCACTGATCAGTGACATTATTTCACAGATTCTACAAAACCTAAAACATATACTGGAAGTGAATGATCTATTGTCTTTAGGCATCCATTTTAATTTTCACAAATATCCTTACGATGACAGTGTGTTTGTTTGTGTGTACGGTTTAGTTGAGAACCCCACATAAGTTTTTCCTTCGCATCGTACAAGCTCGATTTTTCGACATGCTCGTCTAAGTTACCTTCTGATTGTCGCGAGTGAGGACTTTCAGTCACTGAATTAAGTCAGTTGCTCGATACGGTACCCAGTGATCAATAGTTTGTTCGTATAAAGACCATAAGTGCTAGTCTTTTCTGTTGTTTTACTCATCACACTTCATATGCTGATAATCTAGGGAACATCTGCGACCACTGGAATTCAGTTTATCTATCGTACGTTCGTCGCCATGTTCAAATTTGTAATGTGACACTTCTTTCAGAGAGATACTGCTAAGCATTTTGATATCTAGTCACTGAGCGCAATCTATCTGAGTTGACTAACCTTCACTCTAAAAGACTGTATAATGAGCCCTAGATCAACAACTCCACGAACATGTTCAGTGTGATAGATCTCATATAATTCTTATGTTGTTCAACGCGCCATGTTTCGAACAACACTATTGTTGTTTGCCTTACACAACTTACTAGTAGGCTGGTCAACAGTTATTTCTTTTCTGCAATGGCTTAGTGGTCACAATGTCGATTTTCAATCTCGTCGTTGCCGGACCAAACATAGATAACCCATATGACTACTGTCAAGACCAGCATTAGTTATCTTACACACAGTTATTATGTTGCCTAATGTTTCATGTAGAAACCAATGACGCACCTGTTGATCCTTTTTTTCAGGGCTGGTGCCTGCGTGCTTTACTTCGTGGTTGCCTGTATTCTGTGTTCACAAGTGTGACTTCTTTGGTCTTAAAACGCGTAATGGCTGCCACTTTACCTATCCTATCACTTATATGACTCTAGAACTTCCCTATCTGGAAAATCATATCGATCTGAAACTTTGACATTTATATTTTTTGCATTCCTGACAACTTTTTTCACATAAACAGTTTTAAACTGGTGATGGTTCCAAAACTCTCTGAATCTAAACTTAAACGGTTCCTGGTCTGCACTATGATGTCGTGGAAGTTTCCAGCCTGAATATGGACAAACTGATTGGAAAAACCGCAGTAATAATCGGTTTGGCTAAGAAAGTTATGGTTTACTTACAATGTGCGTTTGTGATATGCAATTTGGAGTACCTGTAAGCCTGTTCGTACACTTGGTTGTAACGTGTAGCGCTTTGTATTTCCTGTTAGAAAAAGTTAGTGATTTGTGTTTACGACAGCTTCTAAACTGTGTTGTTTCTTTTAGGCCATTGTGCTGCTCATCCATAGCTGCTATGCTCACTTTCAGGACAGTTTTACATCCAGTGCCTATAAGTTTGAGTATATTCTTCACTTAGTAACGCGTGAACTATTTGTTCTGTCGGTCACTGCATGTGTGATTCTACTTCGTTTTTTGCTCGTGATATCAGTAGATATTTTCATCAAATGATGTTCCCGCTTTGATGTTTTTTCTTACGACCGACAGCGATGTGACTAATCGAGTGGCGATTGTCTCCACTAAACGGGATTCGGAAAGGTTGACCAAAGTTGATTCAAACGAACAATCGTCCCAAAAATGTAATACAGTTGACTACGCGATAGATCTACCAAAGACAGAACTAGTGGAACCAATGAGACTTTCTACTAATCCTACATACCCGGCCCCACATAACCGCCAAAATTTGCCCCTATCTACACAAACCCCACTTCACTTGTTGTGTGGTGACTACAATTCAAATATTCCCGGAGTTCCGTTCGCTGGTAAGCCAGGCAACTATCACCATCACCACCACAACCCAGAATCTGTCTCTTCCGTTGAGCCGACCGACGATGAGATCGCTGGCGGACAACCGAGGACCGGAGTTTTTGGTACATTCTGGTATCCACCAACCAAGATAGATGTGTCTGCGTCTAAGATTTTAGACAACTATTCCACATCCCAGATTACTGATGATTATTTAGACGGACAAAGTCTGGCTCCTCACGTTTCCTCTTCGACCGTGTCTCCATCATCACTCGGTAGGTCTTCCGGTTACTCCTCACACCGTGGGCATCTCCATTTTTCTGTGTATTGCATCTTATTTGTACGTAATACGTTGTACGATTTTGTCCCGTGTATTCTTTTATTTCTATCTAACTAGACCTCGGTCCTGGTCCTTTGCCTACTCCTGCTTACTGGACCATAGACGAAGTTTGCCACTACTTGACTACTCGAGACTCCAGTTTGACAGAAGTGGCTCAAAAATTCAAACATCATGTGAGTTGTTTTCAGTCTGTAACTGCTGCTTATTCCAAATCGCGTATGTGCGTTACGTTCAGCCTGATTGATCGTATGCTGTACGTCTCACTGTTATCATCCGTTTAACAATTGTTCGTTTACAACCGTCATGATTTAGTTTAAACTCTGTACTGTGGCACAGGTTCCAATCAATTTCTTCATTTTTGAATGTTTGTGATCGGCAACCATTATGTGTGATTTCTGTGCTTGTGTTGTTCAGAACTTCTCAACTAAATCACTGTGTAATCTATGGGGAAAAAAAGCAGCGGAATTCCAGTTGAGCTCATTTCCGTCAACGAAAATTGAGATCCCAGCAGACTGACTTCATCTAACCCGGTTCTGTTGGTGATGAATCCGTTAAACAAATCACCTCCCTATAGGTATTGAGCATTCATGTACTGGTATCGGAAGGGTTTCGCTGGTTGTTCTCCCGAAAGTGTTTACTTTCATAAGCAAATTGACCCTTTTCCACATTTTCATCTGCTTTTGTTCCTTCTGTGTTTGTTGGCAGGAAATCGATGGTCAAGCATTACTTCTTCTCAACATGGAATCTTTGAGAAACTATTTGAAGATTAAATTGGGTCCAGCACTGAAGGTTGATCATCTGATTTCTCGCCTCAAACGGGGACTGCTCTAAGTCGTTCGCTCTCGTGAGCGTCGCTCACACCACTATTTTTTTAACCCATAACATTCAACTTGCTAGATTTGTCTCTATTGTTTTTTTTATCCTAACCGAACCTAAAAACAGATTTTTTTACATTGTTCTCATATGCACTGCGCACGCCTTTGAGACTCATGGTTCTTTTTTCTTCCAAAACTCTGTCGATCTCCAACTTGGTCCTTTTCCAATCTATTTCTGGTGCAACCTTGTTTTTTTCGAGCCTATTCCAACCGAACCAGCTCAACTGATCGCTCGTTATTTCTCTGCCTCTGACATCTGTGAGCTCTGTCGCTGGCTTCGTATTCCAAAACTTATTTTTTGGTCAACCGTCTCCATGTGCTCATACTTTGTTTTTGAGCACTCCATTTGGTATTTTGAACCTTTCCTGGTACTCGTCTCAGCTATGTTTGCTCATCTAACCGTGAAACCTTTGATTCTTCGGGAATGAGTCCCTTTTGTCTTCTTTCTGATGGCGTTTGTTTTCTATTCTCTTCTTTTATTCTTAGTCACACCGACCAAAATGTTCAACCTTACTCAGTGGTCGTGTGTACTGTTTATGTGTATGTGTTTGATTTAGATACCTATTGTATGTTTTTGTCTATTTCTATGACACTTGTATTCACCTCAAACACTGCTACTCGATTTTCACGTCATTTTTTAGCGTTTATCACGGCCTAGTATTACTGGGTTCCGGTCACATCATATGTGTTTGCTCATAGAGCTCTAGAGCTGCAACACATTGAGTGTGTAAGCGGTTAGCTTGGTTCCCGAGCACACACGAGTGTTGGTGTGCAGTATTTTTCAATAGACTGTCAAATTTTCCTTTCCAGAAGGAAATTGCTAGACTGGTGTTTGCATACATATTCTGCTTGCAAAATGGTCTACCTTTATACAATTCAAAAGATGTAGATTTTAAGATTCACAGTTAACCCTAGAATTAATGGATCAACTTGCGTTATCGTCATTGATTGTTCAGGTCAGTTTCACTGCTTTTTTTATCAAGTGCCGGACCCTCTTCACACCAACTTTTTCATTCCAGAAGGGAAGAAGCTCTTCCACGAGTGACTTTTGATGGTTTTGGGACCGCCTCGCACACGTTCAGTTGGAGTTAGTGGGTTAGCTAACGTGCCTCGATACAAAGGGCGTTAGCAATTAGACAATCCGTTTACACCGCTCTCCCAGTGGTGAACCTGCCACATCCAGCCTTCCGTGGTGTATGCCAACAGTCGCTGTATGCCTCTGGATTGGCCGTCCAATCGAACGTTTGTACGGTGTTCGCGAATCTTTTAAATGAAACTTGTACATTATGATTAGCCTACACGAGGTATCCTCTTGTCGTTCGGTCTATTGTAAGTCAATGCGGTGGACGTTGGTAGTGTTAATTTGACGACATAATACCATGGTGACAGTTTTTTCTGAGTATTCAGTGCGTCAGTTTCCAAGCTCGGAGCCTTCTCATAACTTCTGAATTAATTCCGTCGACAACTCACTTTAAGCTCGCTTCGTTGTTCACTGTCATTTGAGTGGACAGAATAATGTGAGCTGTAAATTCACATCATGGCTACTAGAAATACGCGCTGCGAATGTTTGACGCCGTGTGTCGAACCCAAATCCAGCAGTAGGATGCCTGATGCGCCCTAAAAGTAACGCGGCGTTTTGACAAATCGTGGGCTTCAAATACGGCGGTGTAACAAGGTTGGATTCGAAAGTTGATTATTGGGAGATGAGTTTGCGACGATCTTCGCTAAAAGAGCCGTTGGGTGCGATCAGTGACCATTTTGTATAAACTACCCAGGTAGTTCATTCTTGAAGTCGGTGACTCAAATTTTAGCTTAAGGCGGCTATATCTTGCTCAGTTGCGCTGTACTTGGTGGTCACAAGAAATAGCTCACACGACAGACAGATGAGGAAACTAAAGTAAACATTGTAAGGGTTGGTAGAACTTGACAGAATTTACACTTCACACCGTGTGATAATTTTAGTGTCACGTTATTAATTTTAGTGTAAATTTGACGACTGTTTCTTGAAAGGCAGGTTATTTTTCTCGCAGCTCCTGTGCGTCTGTTTTATTTGTGTAAACGCCTGTCAACACTGTGCAATGGCACATTTTGATTGTTCACCTCCTGTCCCACTTCTGTATTCGATAATTCGTTTGCTGATTTACCTAGAGCGATATTCGTCACTTTGTATAGTCCTATAACAGAAGTATGTTTAACGGCTCAGCTAAATTTTCGTTACTTGTTCCACTTTTGGCTCACTGACTGCTAAACTCCATTGATGATATTACATTCCATCTGTCTGCTGATCGTTAAGGTTTTTCTGCAGAATGTGTTCACAACAGTTTGGTACGTGAGGAGTGCTGTAGCAAGAGTCTGGAAAACGTTTTTCACAAAACGGGTTATTCCGGTTGTAATGAAGCTTATTATCACATAGATTGAACATCACCCACAATTGATCGCAGCTGTCGCATTCCCATAGACTTTCCAGTCGGCCCATTTCGAAAAGAAGCACTAGACTCGAGTTTCGCTCTCATTAGACCTCGTCAGTAGTGCATATCATCGCCACTGTTGGGACTTGAACCACGGACATTCAGTTCATTATTCACAAGCGAAAGTGGTTGAGTGTTCACATATGATAATTCGGTCGTGCCTAATGTGAGGTCAATGGCGCAGTGGTAAACACGGTTGCCTCATGAACAGCGTGTCCGTGGTTCAAGTCCCGGCAGTGGCGATGATATGCACTACTGACGAGGTCTAATGAGAGCGAAACTCGAGTCTAGTGCTTCTTTTCGAAATGGGCCGACTGGAAAGTCTATGGGAATGCGACAGCTGCGATCAATTGTGGGTGATGTTCAATCTATGTGAAGCTCATTCTGTTATTTGTCTCATGAACCGTGGTTTCATTCACATCTGAATCCTTCTGGTTCATCCTCTAATTGAATATACTTTTCTCTCGTATCAACTGAGATGCTTCATCTTCGTATTTTCTGGTGATTTTGCTTCAACTAAATTCTGTACTATTATCGTTTAACTGGATATATAATTACGTTGTACATAACTGCTATTGCATTACACTCTTGTTTGCTAACTTGCACTGTTATTGCTACTGAATGGAAATGAGCTTTTGGCTTGAACTAAATAAACTTGTACTTTCTACTATGTATATCAGTCTACTACGCTGTTACTCCGTTGTAATGGAATGGATAATCTTAATATCCACCTAAGTTCATAAGATAACGGGAGCTACTCAGGGCGTTTTGCGTTATAGTTCATTACAGTTAAAAATATGAAAGAAGAGATAAAAACAACAATTCTGACGCTTATTGACAAGATAGTTTACACCTTGATTAGTACTGTAGCGTTTTCCCATTCTTTTATCTCACTTCCCTACGCTTTTCCGAAACATCTACTGTTGAAGCATTTTCTGTCGTTGGATGGTGGAATAGGTCAATTTCAAGCCGTCCACGCTGGTTAGATGACGCACTCAGTCTGTACTAATTTCGAAGCGCAAATCCCTTGATCTCTTTCAGGTTCCGTCGTTTTTGTTCTGACTGCCGTTAATTCCGCTGATTCAACGCGCCACAGTACCGTAACTTTTAACTAACGGTAATCTTGAACACTATGATTATTGTTATTATTAACACTAACAATGTTGATTCCATTATTACGATTGATTGTACGTCATGTTCCCATGCAGTCCACAGTTATTTTTGTGCACAGTTTGTCTATTTTTGTCAGTTGGAAGCTTTCACTCACAACTGCACAATCCGTTATCTATACATGTTCAACTTTGCTAGTAGCTCTGCTCAGCCGACACATCACAGAGTGTCACATCGTTCGGGTACGAATCAATGACGAGGGAATAATTGATCAGACCATACTAGGAACATTTGGACTGCACTTGCCGTGTACTGACTATTCGGCCCAAAATTAAAACATGCGATAAATCCCTTCTATTTATTGCAATCAAACTCCAGCCTAATTGCTTATTCTCCCCACGATGTCTAGATAAAGATTTCTGTGTTCTGGGGCAGATTCCACTAAGTTCAGTTTTCGTTTTATCCTGATAATCGAAATAACACAGAAACACTGCGATTCAGACACAACAGTAAGAGTGTTGTAAGCCAAGAATGCGGATGGCGCAAAGATTGTTTATTCGGAAAATCAACACACGGCGTATATACTTCAACACCACCTAAAACAAAGGCACTCATACTGGATCGTCGCCCTGGTTAAGCGCTCAGTCGCTTGACCCAGAACCGAGAAATGAGAAGAGACGCGACAACACCGTTTATTGGAAGAGCGAGACAAAATTAGGCCAGAGAAGCCCTGAAGTTATAGGACAAAACGATGACATTAATCCTGAAACGCCACGGTTGTTATTGTCACGTCCATGTATATTAAACAGTAATTTTTACCGGTGTACATGTCAATGTTCTTGCTTGCATTTTTCATGCGCTTTTTCAGTACCTAATTACGTGCCTACGCTTGGCTATTGACGATTGCTATGGTGTGATCGTTCATCCTCACAACATGAGCACTATTTTTTCCCATGTCGACTTAAAGTTGAGTGGATTGTTTTATCATTTGGTTGAGTTCATCGCAACAGAATGTGTGAATCATTGGTGCATTTCATCAGCCAAGGTGCTTGTAGATTTCCTTAACTTGGAAATGCCAACATTTTTATACTTGATTATCTGGAATAATGAGAAGTATGTATATCATTTAGAATGTCCGATGTTGTTGAATTCAATCGTGAAATGCTTGCGGAGTCCTGTTTGGACATTCAATCCCTTGGATGATTTGGTATATTCTGTATGACCAACTGAGTAACTGAGTCCAAATTTGTAACGTCTGGACCCCCGACACGTCTTTGTGGTCGGTAGAACGCTCGCTGAGTTCCTGTCATGGATTCAAATCCAGTCTAACCCTGGATTTCTCTCATTCAGGTCTCTTTAAAATACTGACACAAAAAACGGACGATTTCAAATAAAACCCAGGAGAACTCATAAAACTAGCTTTGAGCGTGCTTAAGCATTAGCATCAAACTAATGGGAACAAACTGATTGAAGGTTTAGCCGTGCTTCATTCAGTGCCATGTAAATCAATCAGTGTTGGTGCAGTCCAACGGAATATTGCCCAGTTTGGTTCTCATTACCGAAATTCGTACGGCAACGAAAACATAATCAGCACATGGATCTCGCATATTTTTATCGACTCTGGATAATAGTGTACAGAGAAAACACTTCAGGCTGACGAGGCACAGTACGAGTTGTGTGCTTAGCCTGAATGAAACAAAATCGGTGAAAGTGTACAATAGAGTGCGGTTATCAAAAGCACCATATATCATTTTCCGCGTAGCAATTCCCAAGAAAGCCAGTAAGAATGACATACCTTCGTCAGCTTTCAGAGTGAGAAAATCCATGCTCTGAGACAGGAGATATCAAACTTCTGAGGAACTGATCTTTTGGAAAGGGTTGCTGCGCCGACACATTTCATTCTAATTATTTAGCCTTCGGTTCGTACTCTCCTGATCGCAACAATCTGCTCAATTCTAAAGTTCTTTCAGATGAAAGACGGATAAGTGTATCCAGTGTTATACAGTATGTTACTGGGAACCAGGACCATGAGTAATGGAACACGTGTGTTATACTGAAAACGTCATCGCAAAATATGAGGTACGTTGAAATATTCTGCGAAGCACACAGGTTTGCGTAACGTCCTACCGAGATGATTGCGCCTGGGGTTAAGGAGGTCGGGAATCGGAAGTGGGGACGCGTCGACAACTACAAGGGGTTCCGGGGACGAAACACTGACACTAAAGGTTACATACGAGGAAAAGCCTGTTGATGATAGAACAGATGCGTCCTATAATTCTGTCATAAAGGCAGCTTTCAGCCTATCAAACAAAATTACATCACGTTTGCCGTTGCGGTTAAAAGCATAATTCCTTCTGTTTCTTGTAGGTACAAAATAGGAACCGATGTATGAGATTTGCTGTGTTTGATGAGAGCTTTCCGTGTTCATCGAAACCTGTGTACGAGGGGACAACATTTGTGTGCAGAGTCACGGCTGGTGATTGCTCTCTTGGCTACAAAGGGCGTAGTCTTTGCATGTGGTAAGCCAAGTAACCTGTATATCTGCATGATCGTACTTAAAGGCACAGGTGAGACAAGATCACCTGGTAACCTAAGAGTACAACCAAAACCTCGCTGGGCTGCCGTGGCATTGGAATTATCTCTAACTGTGTTCCGTTGGTCTAAAAATTAATGGTGGTGATTCCTACCGTGAAGGATAAGCTTGTGCATTAAGATAAGCTTTTAGTTAACGACGGAATTTTGCAATTAACCCATCTGGTGCCGGGTGGTGATGCATAACGCGAATGTGCTTGAATCCGAAACTATTAAGACGGTTAGAAAAATGTCTTCCACAAGTTGACCCATGATTTGTGCTGGACGAGCAAATTGTGCCGCTCACACTTTCATGAAAGTGCTGACTACAGTTTCTGAGGAGCATCTGTGCAGTGGTGTGGTTGCAGACAGTCTTGTGAATTGATGAACAAACACCACCATATAATTTGAATTATTCGAGGGCCGTTAGATCCCCACAAGATCGACGTGCATGCGGGGAGAGCGTGCGTCTGGCAAAGGAGAAATGTCGAGAGGTTGTTTGTGTTATAGATGGACTTTTGAAAGTTGGCACTGTGGCGTTGACGACTCTACTTGCCGACATGGTTCACTTAAATTGCTTCAAACATTCACTGACAAGTTTCAATGAGGCGCTATGCCTGGATGGGACAAGTTGAGCAGTGTGTCGGACACTGTGGGGTGAAAAGGTGCAGGTGCTACACCCAGCCAGTTCACAGGACGGTCGACTGTACCCAGAGTGTCCTATTACAGTCCCATTTGGGGGACATAGCTAATTCGTCTCACACGTAACGAACAATGAAGTTATCCAGTTAATAACATAATAAAAGTGTTTATATCCACATTCGCAGTCACATACGTATTACAATTTGTGATATACCCCCATTTTGTTTATAACGATTTAATCAAATATTTCATGCTAATTTGAATTTCTGATATGTTGAAACATCGCCCTTTTTAGAGCCTTAACGTTCTTCTTTTTAACTTGTTTAAGTGTGGCATTAACGTTGCCGGCCATTTTTTCAGGGATTCTAATGAGTATGGTATGTTTGTTGATGAAAATCATACGTGTATGCACGGACGTATGCTGGACGCTTTCCACGAACGGATTTTGATGAAGTGCCGCTCATAGCTAAACATATTTTGGAGGAGCTGTTGGAGGAAGTAGTAAACGAAGTTTCGATGGCTAGTAAAATCCAAGGGGATTCAGTAGGGGTTACTGGGTTGGATGCAGGTAATTCCTTACTCGTGAACATAAATCTGGTTATCAACTATTGAAATATGTCTCCAGACTGCGAAGAACATGTTCATAGGCGGATTATAACAGAAGTTACTCGAGAGATTGTTATTCATGCTAATTTATCCGCTGATTCCACGAGCACAATGCTCGAGGAACTTCGTCATCTTTTTCAAGAGTTATCGAAGAACTCGCAGACATTGAGGAGTACTTCCCGCTTATCTGGTCGTCAACTTAAAGGTGGTGGTGAGTACGTTCATTATGGGTTAGAGAGTTTAATTCAACGAGTGTTGTCTAACCATCCGGAATGCGACACCGTCAACATTCAGTTGCACGTTTGATGGAATCAGCTGGTTCAAAAGCTCCCGCATGTAGCTGTGGCCCATTCTGGATCGTTTAACAACGCCAGCGACCCCAGTTTTCCTCATCGGAATGTTCTGGGTGATTCAAAACCGGAGAATGTCTGCAATTTTTTCCGAGGCATCATCTATAAACTACTGGAGGTGGAACGAAGTGGGTTCTGCTGCCAAGGAAACTAAACGTACCGTGTGCAGTTGGATTGCCTGATCGCTGATGCCTCGTCACGCTCCCCTGTTTGGCAAGTAAAACAGCACTCGGTCTACTTTTCGTGTGAGAAATGTACTGTCACTGCTGTCTAATCCAATGGGCATGTTTTTTTCGAATTGTGACTCCCCGTCTAGAACGGATCTTGACTTTCGTTCACGCTTACAGCCAGAGCACCACATTGGTTTGTCGCCCTTTGAAGGTCTACAGATAAATATGATTAAACCAGTCCTGTCGGACTATATGAACATGATCTGTACTGGGGTGATTAAGCGACTGCTCACTCTCTGACGTTTTGGCTTGACAATGCAAACCCTCAGACCGCTTGTGAAGGTCGTGAGACAGATAAACGACCGCCTAAAGTTGGCCCGCAATTTTTTGACGTGTAACTTTCCAAGAATGAGTAGATCCCCAAACGACGTTGGCCGATGGAATGCCAGTGAATATCGGCAACCCTTTCTGCACATTGGGCCCATCCTCCTAAAGGAAATGTTGGACGCAAGGAAGTACGGAAATTTCCTGCACCTTTCCGTCTGCATGTACGTAGTGTACAACGACCGGCTGTCGGGAAATTATCTGTCTTTTTCTACAGAGGACGTTCATTAAAATACTCAATCGGTTGGTTTTTTTCCAGGGTGAGTGTGAATCGATCTCTAGTGTGCACGACGTGATTCATTTGTATGATGAAGTAAGGCTCCTTATTTTCATGGATGCCTTTTCAGCATTTCCCTCCTAATCATACTTGTTAACATTGAGACGCTTGTTACACTCACCAAAGTTCAGCGCCCTACAACTTTTCCGGAGATGTGCAGAAAAGGCTGTGTGTGGTAACGGCGACGAGATCAAAGTGTATGACGATACATCCTCTGCATACCGGCTAACGTCATCACAGACGAAAAATGGTGTCATTATTAGGCGAACATTCTTCAGAGATAGACCACCGAATAATCACATGATTACTGGTGGCAAACCAGTTATCATTGAACTTATCCAGAGCAGTCGCATACTGATAAGTATTTCATCACAAAAGAATACGTTTTTGATGAGTGTACCCCTCTGTTTACCTGCGCATTTCACAGAGTTTTCACTTGTAATCAACTACCCCATTGGGGGAACTGTATGCATTCAGTGTTAATGTATGTTTTATGTTGAAGGATAATTTCATTTGTTACCCTACTTTGCATACAATAGGTGTTTGAATCAATCACGGTTTCCTTATGATGCTCAATCATACTTCGTGTTAGTTGGAATTCCGTATTTAAGACGTGTCACCTTGTGGAAGTTTTAAACGGTGAAGTTAGTGTTACCCAACAATCCCAGTTTACCAGTCCCTCCACCGTTCTGTGGCCAGGTCAGTGATCAAGGCGGCACAACACGTTGATTCTAGATGAAATGTCGGCTCCAGTCTCCTTCAAGACTTACTTTGTAAAAATACATCGAACAACGGGGAAGTACTACTTTCATTAATATGACCATCCAAGATGACTCGCAGCTGGCTAGCATTTGCGGAAGTCTATTGCAAAAGCTTTCAGACTTGCCATCATCGGATGCTACCGTGTCCATGAAAGTCGGTGAAAAGCAGAAAAAGTGGGTTCACGTAGTGCACGACAATCACCTACAGGCAACCCATGGTGTTAGCCGACTTCACTGATGGGAAACTCAGCCCACGGACAGAGAAGGTGTACGACTTTAACGTCACCTGCTTCCCGCCACCACCACCTTCTGATTACACGGCTACATGTTTCATCGGCACAAGTCCATCCCCAAAAACCGTCGCACAACCATGCATTCCAATTAACTAATACTGAGCATGTACGTGCATAACTTCGGCTCGTTCTCAAACAGCTCAAGCAGCCTCATATCACCTCAGTACGTTAACACTGATGCTGGCGACGGTTTGAAGGGTGAGAACGTTGATTGTTTGCTACAATTGTGTACAGATTTCATGAGATCCACGTGCAATGCCCTAGTTTGAATTCATGAAGAAACTCATGGGCTACGTTTAGGCATAAATTCATTGGGATATCATATTTTCTATCCTGTCAGAAGAGTCTACGTATCATTCCGTCAGGTTTCTCATGGATACCGTAGACCTTCAGCTGCCAAATGCGAAACTGGAGGACATTACGTGTACTAATTCTGTTTACTATTTACAGACGAACTACTTGAAACTTATCAAAGGGAGTTCTCTTGGGACTGGTGCCGGCAATACACTGGAAAAGCTTGCAGTGAGATCACCTTCGATGTCCCCCAGATCATAAACTCTTTGCGACGTGAGAGTTGCCTTACTCTTACCGGTGTGTCTGTTCACACTACCTTGTGGATGTAAATATATGACAAACCACTAACATCAAGGTTAGTGTGCTGGCGTAGGTATGGCAGTTTTATTCGTGGTTGTATAATGAATCCGCGTCATCTCCACCATTGTAGGTTACATTCCAAGGATATCACTGTTTTAACTATTGCCGTTGGGAACGCCGTTCAATCAGTCTGATTTTTGTTTAAATTTTGAAGGTCGACTGGAATTTCCGTCAACATTCCTTCTCTCTGGCGGTTACCGTGCGGCTGTGCTTAAAGTTCTTTCACGTTAAACTCCCTAGTGCCATTAACTGTTGTGTTGAAGTCCGCTTTCGAATGGTGAGTGAATCAATAAACAAAATTTGTTTGCACGCTCACCGTCTTCTCATTACGATTTCCGATCCACATTAACATAAGGCCGGAGAGACCTTTGGCGCACGAACCTAGGAACTAGCATCAAAATACACTCATGGCCGACGAGCCAGCAAACGGTATTTACTGGAGGAGGTTAACAACGAAGTCCCCTTGACGTCAACACCGTTGACAAATATCATCACTCGTAAGCACGTCAGTAATTAATTATTTATCCCACTTAAGATGTCGTTATGCGCCATCAGTATCCCGGTTCTAAGAGAAAGTGAAGCGGTGTATACAAAAATTACATGAAAGACACGAGAAACAACACAGAAAGCCTCTTCTTCAAACGCCGGTAACACTGAGAATGAGGATTTTTGATGTTACTTTGTAAATTTTTTCTATATTTTATTACGCTTGATTCAACACGACATTCCTTTTTACTTGATCATCTCATTTCAGCACTGGAATGAGATACGATGTTGTTTAGCCATTAACGGCCGTGGTATGCCCGCCAGGGACACTCAGAGTTCACTCGGGTATTCTCGCGGCACGGTCGTGATAGCCAGGGTATGGGGGGTATATCAGGTCGTTTTTGTATGCGGTTAACGTTCGAACAAGCTGGAATAGGTAGTGGATAAAATGAAAGTTATTTTCAGTGTTAGGTGGAAGCCCTGGCTGTTTATTCCGCCGAGTGTCCTATGAGTGACAAAAAAGTGCACACCTAGGCCGCTGAAAATTATCCGCAGGTAATAAGTGCTCAAGTCCACAGACCGTTAACACATATGATGGCGGAACGTGCGCTATCTGGACCGACTCCACATGCAATGGTTGGGGCGCATCTTGGGTATTCAGTGGTCGGATATGGTTTCGAGCAGTGAGGTATCGCGGCGAGCGGACATGAGCAGGACGGAAGCCATGCTGATGCTCAGTCAGCTTCGTTGGTTAGGCCGCGTCCGTCGGATGAGCGGAGACCTCATTCCAATGCAGCTGCTATGTGGACAAATGAAATCAGATGAGCCAAATCCTGGTGGTCAAAAGCGGCTATACCAGGATGTAGGATTTTCACGTTGTAACATTGATTTTAGATGTTGGGAAGGATCAATTTTGAGCCGAACGGTTTGGAAGAATATGTAGTGGGCTAGTCAATCAAACGATAAAACTGACCAAAATATGGTAACACTGAAGAAGAACTGTAACGGTAACGGATAGGCACAAAAGGTATGCGTGCAGATAAAATGGAAGGCGTATCAGTAAAATAAAAACGACTCACTAACAAGTCAATGATGGTTGAATTGAATAGGCCATCACACGAGAGAAAGACAGCGCCAGGAAACATACTTTAACTGGTCCACCAGGATAATACCCAGTCTGTACTCTGTCGAAAACCAATCGACAATGAAAGACAAGGACTCAGCGCGTTGAGCCCTGTGTATTTATACCGATTCTGGAAAGTAGAGTGTACAGTGAAAGCACGTCAAGCTAGCGAGACATGGGGCGATTTGGGATTGTGGCTCCGGGGCGGATATCACAAAAGGGATAGCTTGGCTAAAACAGAAGCGGGTGAAGAACCAAAATCATCAAAAGTATAATTTATTATAGTCACTACATAACTCTCCCCCAGGAGGCTAGCAAGTATTTCACAGGCCTTCATCATTCCAGAGACAAGGAAAAAATATACATATAATGTTTTTCTGGCTGATTGTAGTTACAGGGTGATACGCTCGAAGAACAATGACATGGGATGGGGAATGCCAAAGGTCGGGAGAGGGTGGGTCGAAAATGGCTGCTGCGCTAGGAGGATTCTTTTATTTATGTTATTTAGTCTTCGGTGTGTTTCTTCTCTATCGCAGCAAGCTGTCCAACCCTAAAACCTCTTAGGAGAAAAGGGAGTAGATTTGTCCAATGCTGTACGATGGGTAGTTGGAGTTGTCTTTTCACGTACCATGTCCGCATAGTCTGGAAAGGAGAAAACATAGTGAAGTACCCGCACCACAGGCGGAAATGTATAGCTCACCGTGACAACGTATCCGGGCGACCAAATAATTTCACAGCCGCCGACTTTAAGGACCCTGAAATTTTGAGTATTACTGCTCACGATTTGCCTTTCTTCTTGTGTTCCTGTCTAAAGTTGATGGACTCAAGAAAGAAGAGGGTTAGCATACGAATGAACCTAGTCCGAAACAACGCCGTTTGGTTTGCGGACCTGGTAACACATCACATAACTGCAGAGGCATGAATATCAAAACGGGTGTTTTGTCGTTTTTTGTTTTTCGTTTTATGTCGCTAGGTCCAGACACCATAATTCAGATGAGTAGGTAGACAAAAACGATGAGTACGAAATAGCGTATGTCATATTGAAAAAGCACCATTTCCAGAAGTAGGAAACGTTAGCATATTCTGCAAAGCGTACATGCTTGCAAAGCGCCCTACCAAGACGATTATGCCTAGAGATAGAGGAAGAAGAGGTTGTGGCTCTAGAGGATTCTCGGGACGGAACGCTTTTTGATGGCACCGGGGGTTGCAGGTGAGGAACGCCACTGGGTGACGAAGATACGCCTAATGATTCCTCCTTAAATGCTGGTTTCAGCCTGTCGATAGAGGTCATTTCGCGTTTGCCGTTATGGTTAACGGTAAGGATTTTCGTGTCACTTGCAAGGACACGATAGGGACCGGTGTATGTGGGTTGCATTGATCGACGACGGTCATACTTGCGGAGGAAAAGATGTGTACACGATGAGTGTTCAGCGTGCACGCGCGCAATTGGTGACTGCTCTCTAGGCTGCCGCATATGGTGCGACAGACGATCTACGTAGCGGCCATAATCGTACGGTGCTGTAGGTGCAGATGAGACAAGTTCACTCGGCAGCCTAATGCACAACCAGAGACCAGCGCTGCAGCGGTAACGTTCAAGTCCTCTTTGACCATGTTGCACAGTCCTAAAAGAACTAATAGGAGTGCCTCTTCCCAAGAAAGATTAGCATGGGCACTAGAAGCGGCTTCCAATTGACGATGTAAACACTCAGTCATCCCATTTGCCGCTGGATGGTCAACCGTATTGTGAATGTGCTTGCGTCCCAACGTATTCAAGAGGGCTGTGAAATGTCCTTCAAAGTGCGATCCGAGATCTGTGGCCACCGCTGCTGAACGACAGAATTTTGCTACGCAACGTTCCAGAAAGGCGCTGGCTACTGTTTTTGAGGGCAAGTTAGGTTGCCGTGTGGCTGCAGACCATCTTTTGAAGTGGTCAACACACGTCAACCAAAAAGTCAGGTCATTTGAGGGTGGTAAGGAGATTGCCAGACAGACGCGCACACAATGAAAACGTGTGTCCGGCGAAAGAAAAAGTGCAAAGAGGGCTCTTTGTATGACGGTTGATTTTGGAACGCTGGCATTGGAGGCAAGAACGGCTGCAATTTCGGACACCACGGGTTACATTAGACCATACAAAACGTTCAGTAACAAGTTTAGCTGAAGCGCGTATGCAAGGATGAGACAGATTGTAGTGTTTTGAACATTGTGCGGCGGAAGGATGGAAGCACTTCAGGGCGAGGTGTGTCCTGGGAAGTGTCGCGGAGGCTCGTTCCCTCTGAAGACGTCGAAAGTAGGGCCTGGATTTTGCGAGAGATCTTCTGACGATAATGCTCGATCTCAGGGTCAGTGACTTGCGCGGCAGCACTGGCTGCCAAATTGATGCCATTGTTAGCAGATGCGCTGAGGTTATGGTCGCGTGAAAGAGCTTCCTCGACAGCGTTTTTGTTACCTGAAACATGTCGAATATCAGTCATAAACTGAGAATGCCTGTCGGACGAAGCGTTTAAAGAATTATCTAGCGGTTTGTGGTCAGCTTAAATAGTAAAAGTCCTGCTTTCTGCCGGAAGGCAGAAATGGAGGACGCCTAAATGGATTGCCAGTAACTCTCCACCAAACGTGCTTTAAGGGCATTACACGAGTTGCAAGTGTTTAGAGTAGAAGGCTGGAGGTCGTCATTGCTATCCAACGAGCTTCTCTAATATATCATTCACAACTTTGGTGGAAGCGTCGGTTACGACTGACAGTGATGCATTCGGATTAGGGTGAGCAAGGAGAGCTAAGTGAGCGACCACATCTTTGAGTCAAGTAAACGCAGTACAAGCAGTCTCTGTGAACTTGAATTTGCACTCACCTCCGTAGAGGAGACCGGTCACTAGCCCGATTACATGCGCACAGCGAAGTGTGAAACGTCGGAAGTAGGTGACCAGGCCACCAAAACGGCGAAGTCGTTTAAAAAGTTGGTTCAGGTTATTCACGAATGGCTTTCACTTTATGCGTAAATGCAGCGATTGCATTTTCTGAGGTCTTGTGACCCAGAAACTCTGCTGTGGCCTGACCTAGTTCGCACTTGGTGGAACTTACCGCGACGTTGTGTTGGGTCAAACGTTCCAGCGGGGTGCGAAGATGCGTAAGGTGTTCTTTTTGTGAAGAACTTAGGAAAACAAAATGCAAAACGCGCGTCACTCAATGAATGAAGCGATGAAAAATGTGAGCTGCGTTGCTCAAACCAAATGACATTCGAAAAAATTCCAAAAGGTCAAACGGGGTTATAACCGCGATTTGGAGCATATCTTCTTTAGCTACCGATGAGAAGCACGTACTAAATCTATCTTTCTAGATATGGTTTTACCACATAAGCAAGTAGTTAAATCCTGCTTTGCGGGATTGAGTACTTGTCAGGGACGGTTCCTTTGTTGAGCCGGCGGTTATCACCGCACGGATGGCAATCACCTGGCTTCTTGGGGATCATATGCAGCGGTAAGGCTCATGAACTTTCGGGAGGGCATATTATCCCGAGTTCGAGCACGTGCTTGAATTCTGCCCTGGCGAATTTGTGTTTGTCCGGGGTTAACCGGCGAGGTCGTGCTGAGACCGGGGATCCCTTATTACAGATGTGGTGCTTGGCACTAAAGGTCACTTTTGGGATATCCTAAGATGTACGAACGAGCTGTGAGAATTTGGTGAAGAGATCCATGAATTGCCTAGGGACGGCGGTTTGGGCACATGTGTGCTTTGACCGCAACATTGGCGTGTGTGCTGGGTATGCTTAACCTGGTGCTGGAATCGGTTAACAAACGGCCGTTCGTATCAACCAGAAGGTTGAAATGCCGGAGTAGATCGATGCTGTTTGTGGTCAAAGGCGCTGTGGCAATTGTAAACACTCAGCGGAATGTCCGCCGGAGGCTCAAATTAACAGCTAAAGACCGCTGTTCATATGTTGTTATAGGAGTGCCAGTGGCAGCACGAATCTGTAGACTGCAAGGTTTGGGCACTTCATCTCTCGCGGACGGAATTGCGCTTACCTGCTCCCTGTTGTCAACCAGGAACGTGTGTCCGGTTTCTACATCCCGTGTAAAAGTGGGGCGACAGGTAGAGTCAGCGTTGACGGCACTGTTTGCCGTCAAAGTTCGGCTGTTGAGTCTGTATCGCTTTTATGACGCGTAGGTTCAGTGCTTGGTGCATCTTTTGGCTCTTTTACTAAAACGTTCATTGTTCCAACGAAAATCGCATTTTGGCTGCGGTAATTGTTGCCCGGGTGATGTACTAGACTGACAGTCTGAGGAACGGCCTGAAGAAATTTCGCTCAAGCCGTGTCGCAAAAGCTGCGATTTCTGCTCTTGAAGCTCCAATTTTTGTTGGACCATTTTTGGGGTGATAACGATGTCAAAACCGCGTATACACACTGCTGCTCGTGAACTAGGGTGTTACACACTCAATCAACCCATTTTTATCGAAAACGCTCCACTACTTGATCAGCGAATTTTGTTGTTTTGGCAAGTGTTTTTGAACGACCAACGAAAACTTACTTGCGTTACTCCTGGCAATCTTTTAAACCAGGATTCCCTGACGAGGGCTTCGTCTACATGCGAGTTGTCGATAAAATGTTATATCTCTACTGTCAGTGTTGGAGTGCGTTTGTCGCCCGGGTTCAAGTCGTGAAAAAGGTTATGCACTGGGTCATTTCAGAGGGCGTCAACCGATTAATAACTTTCTTTATCAAGGTCTCGTATTTATGCTTCACCGGGTGGTTTATTATAACCTCGCGAAGCTGCACGGTGACTACACTCGGAAGCCTGACAAGTAACTGACAGAATCATGTTTGAGCAGACGGAATTCCGTTGTTGAAGAATTCCGTTTCCAAGTAACCAAATCAAAGAAGAAGGTTCATTCACAAGAACGGAGGGACCACTGGAAACTTAGTACCGGTGGAGGGGCTGTCAACGTCCTTAGAAGAAATATCAGTTATTGGATATTGGTTACACGGTTTTGAGCTGTCTAACAATACTAACCAAACCGAACTGAAAAAAATACCTAAATGATTAAATCTCGAACGCATACACGAGCAGAGGAAAACAACTGATCACGCGTACGCCAAGAGAAATGTGACGACTCTGGCAGAACGTCCGATAATCACGGGCTCACCAATTGTTGGAACTAGCCTGAGTGAATACTACTCCGTCAGTTTTCGATAGAGAAAACCGATCGACAATGAAAAACAAAGACTCAGTGGGTTGACTTCTGTGTATTTGTGTCGACCCTAGAGAATAGTGTACGGAGAATCCTATCAGGCTAGCGGGGCACAGTGCGAGTTACTATTTTGGTCCCGGGATGGATATTACAAAAAGGATAGTCTGACTGTAACAAGAGCAGGTGAAAAACCAAAGAGGTGCAAGTGAATGCGACTATCAGAAGTATCATTATGTTATAGTCGCTACACAAGTCAATGTTTGCTGAGTTGAATAGGCTATCACACGAGCGAAAGACTGCACCAGTGAGTATGCTATCTGAGGTCTCGGAAGGCGACCGATGGATTGTCCGTCACGCGACGTGAGATGATGAACTTTCAGCGTCGAGAGATCAGCCGATACGCGGAGCTAAAATACTTCATCGTGCAATTACTTTGTTAGCCAAGAAATCTGCACAAGTGAAAAAGAAAGGGACGGTGCGCGATAAGTCTCGTATTTTACTGTTAACAATCGGGTTCAAAAGGCGAAGGCGGTGCTTTCAGACAATCGTACTGATTAAGTTTGCAAAACGGTAAATAAAAAACGTACAGAAATCAGTTACAAAATATAGTTGTGAACTGTGGACACTATAAATGCCCTATCTAGAACACACTACCATGCTGTCCCATGCTGAAATGCTTCTTGTCTTACATTTTACATATTTCTCCTTTCAGTTTAGATCATGTCATTGCAGTCTCTCTCTGGTCACTTTCCAAGAGATGGGGGTTTTCCTAATTTTGCTGGCCAACTAATCGGCAAACCAGCATTGGCCTTACACACACTTACTAATCTTACTCGTTAGGGGTCTACATCAGATACGTGGTGTACAGATAAAACTCAAAATGGTATAGCGCAAGCTACTTATGGTTATGGCGTCTGCGTCTGCGACTCACGTGAGGTAGGCCCGTCACACTTTTGTTCGTTCATGGTCCAATCATGAGTTACTTTGTAGATGCAACTATTCACCACAATCTGCCTGGCACCGTCTATTGATCAACCGTTTGTTCTCGGTGACTAGGACGCTCGGGCTGGGCACCACTCCGTGGCCTGGCGGTGAGTTCTCGGACTCCATGTTGACCGTCTGCTCCAATTGTGTAATCATACCGAGCTGCCTATGACAAACGCTGGATTTAAGCGGGTGACCAGAGTCGCCACGAAGTGGACTCATTCCAAAGCGGGTTATCAACAATTACTTAACTAGATTGTGTGACAGCACGACATCTGTGAAGCGCGTACTACACGAACGATGCACAGCGTTGAATGTAGCCAGGTCATAAACTGGTCAGCATCAGACTGTCTATTCACGTACATGAGCCTGTTTATTTTAGAGTCTTCGGACAACGACAGAAGCTGGATGTCAAGCCTACAGAGAATTCCGAGACGAGGGACATTCAAGCGTGCGGCTACGGTCAATCTGAAAGATGCTGTATTTTCACCATCCTCTAGGGTATGTGGCAACAGCTCATGGAAGAGATCATGACAACATGCACCAAATAAATCACCACTGAGCACCAGAATCGTCCGGACTTCTTGGAGGGCAACAGAACAGCTATCTCCAAGTTATTATAACAGAAATGAAGCGTTCGCTGCTTCCACAGTGGATGCAGACAGTGAAGTCGAATAGGCGACATTGTAAAGTATCCACCGTGAACTCACCCAAAGACTACAGAATCAAGCACGAACGGTGAGAAAGGGCAGGGTGAGTGTAATACTCGGAATTAGGGACTTCGAATAACCCTAGAAATCGTACTCGGATTGAAACCTCCCACGCAAGTAATAAGGAGAAGACCTCGTACTAGTTGCGGTAAGCAGTTCGTATTCATGAGACAAGAAGCCGAATTTATGCATGTACAACAGTATTAAAGAAATCATAGTCACCCATTGGTTGATCGTATTAGCACATACAAAGTCACAAACTGAACGCATTACTGTATGAACACATTTAAGTCATTCACG